>OLKM01001266.1:52500-99447 GCA_900291075.1 Melanogrammus aeglefinus | reverse complement strand
GTGTGTGTGTGTGGTGTGTGTGTGTGTGTGTGATGTGTGTGTGTGTGTAGTGTGTGTGTGTGTGTGTGTGTTGTGTCGTGTGTGTGCTGTCCGTGTGCTGTGTTTGTGCGGCGCCGGCGTTCAAATGAATAAATGTACATTCCTGAGTCTGTCCCTTCCAATGTGCCGTTGAATGTGTCCCACATCCTCTTGCCAATGTATGTGTGTGTGTGTGGGGGGGGGGGGGTCCTTTCCTGTGTGTGTGCGGTTGTGTGCGTGCTTGCGTGCATGGGCTCTTAACTCTTGTTCTCCATGTAGCTGAAGGAGTATGAGAGCAGCAGACAGGGCAGCAGTACTGACACTGCAGAGTGGACTGACGGATCCTCAGCCATTCTCAACCAGTCGTCAAACTGCAACGTAAGTAACCCCCCCCCCCACCCACCCCCACCACCCCTCACCTCAATCGTAACTTCCCATCTGACCTCTTCACCCCCCACTCTTCCCACACCCGGAGGGCTATGTCCTCGTCAGAGCTGGACTTGTCTTCTTCGGTTTGTGGGTTCCACCTTGATTGTCGAGTTCAAGGTGGAAAAATGGCACTAGGTTCATCGTGACCCTGTGAAGTCCATTGCAACAGTACCCCCCCCACACACACACACACACACACCTTGAAATATAGGTCTGCCTTTCCCCCTCCTCTTCTGCCTTAATCTTAGCTCTCTCTTCTTTCCTCTCTCTTTCTCTCTTGCTCCTCTCCTCTCTCTGTAGTCCAGTGCCCAGTTTCTACAGTCTGTTGTGTTGTTGAGTCGGTTGTGTGTTGGTGCACAGCCCTCCTTTTCATGTGTGTTGACGTCATAACATGACACCACCCCCTGGCCGGGCTGCAAAGAGACCAACGCTGCGCTGTCTTGTCATTTCCTCCGGGGGGGCTATAGGTGGCAGGGGGTCCTGCCTTATCCCCCCCCCACCCACCCCACCCCCTCCTCCCATCTTTTAAGTGAAGAAATCCCTCCGCCTAAGGTGGGACGTGATTGGCTGCGGTTCTGACAGGCGAGCGGTCTCATGGGTATTTTTCACCACGCCCCGCTCCCATTCCTCAGTTCTGGACTGTAGCGTCTGAGGAATCTGCTCTGCATACTCCCCCTCTCTCTCAGGCCTAAGGTGCTGATGAAGGTGTTCATGCAACAGCAGTCGATGTGGGGTAGCCGCCCCCTCCGGCAGCTCAGTTAGGGGGAGTGTTTCGGGAGCGGCCCTCTCTGGGTGCATGGAGCCAGGCTGGCCGTTAGAGGACATGGGTCCCGGGGGTGGCGATCTGTGAACCTTGGTTTTTGTTGTTTAGTTAAAGGCTGATGTATAGAAGCTGGCGAGACCTGCGTTTTGTGAATTGTGAATATCCGACACGTCTATATATAAACTTGATGGATGCATTTGTATTCCCCTCTTGGTTTTAAGTGGCTCACATGGCAATGTCGTCTTTTATGGAAGAGGCGTTGTGTTTCCAGTTCTTCCCTGGTAATAATGTCAAACACGTTTCCCAGAAATGAAGGGATTTCTTTTTTCAGTGGGTATCGTTTGGAGCTGCTGTGTGACCCTCATTAAAAAGCAGTTGCCCCCGCACTGCCTCATGCTGGGATATCTTCTCTGGTAAACAATCTTGGTCATTTGAACTACAAACCATGATAGGCATGTGCGCATGCAAGTACACACACGCGCACACTCACACATGCACACACACACACCCCCACACTGTTCTGACACTAACTTGCTTGCACTTTTGTCTTAAGCTGAACTTGCTCAACGTGGATGTACAGTGGTTTCTAGGCGTACATGAACCTGGATGAACCTCAGCTATTTGTTTCATGTAGCCAATTGTATTCCATCATCAGAACATCTGGGTTTTGAATTATGAGGCAAGTTAGACGATGATGAAAACGCGTAACTGTTTTGTTTTTTGTTTTTAAGTAATTTGATTTCATTTTGAGGACAGTTGATTATGCCCAGTGAGTGTTGGGAAACGGTAGACTGGCAGGACAGATTATGAGTTGTCGAGCTTCTCTTCAGGTGGAAAATTTGAATTGTGTGCGTGCTGTGAAACACAACCACGCACACGCACATGCACTCGCACAGATGCACGCGCATGTGCACACACAGATGGTTGAGGCAGGCAGGAAAACGGAAGGGAGGGATAAAGGACAAAGAAGACTGCTCTCTTGCTGCTTACCCTGGTCCTCGGAGACCCTGAGTAGGAGGACTGAGGGATTTTCTGTAAATACCCTTGCCTTGAATCTCCAAATTGGGGTCACTTGAAGATCCGTTACCGTGCCTTGGGGGCCTCCCCATCTCCCCAGCCTCCCCTCCCTACACCCCTGCCGTAATGAATAGAATTGGGCCGTCCATGACATCCAAATAGCCAACGGTCGTGCGAGACCCTCTGTGAATGAGCGCTGTGTGCACCGGCCCCACTCAGCACCTCAAACTCCTCCCTACCTACGGTGCCCAGGTCCACAGACACCGCCGCCGTGGGCACGGCGGCTCTACGCGGTGTCAACACATCGGGCTGCAGCTTCGGGCGGCACTACTCTTGAATGCTCGTTCTTGTTTCCTGCCCTGCCACCACCTCTGTCTGTCTGTCTGTCTGTCTGTCTGTCTGTCTGTCTGTCTGTCTGTCTGTCTGTCTGTCTGTCTGTCTGTCTGTCTGTCTGTCTGTCTGTCTGTCTGTCTGTCTGTCTGTCTGTCTGTCTGTGTCTCTGTCTCTTTCTCTTCTTGCTCTGTCTGTCTGTCTGTCTGTCTGTCTGTCTGTCTGTCTGTCTGTCTGTCTGTCTGTCTGTCTGTCTGTCTGTCTGTCTGTCTGTCTGTCTGTCTGTCTGTCTGTCTGTCTGTCTGTCTGTCTGTCTCTCTGTGTGTCTGTCTGTCTGTCTCTCTCTGTGTGTCTGTCTGTCTCTCTCTGTGTCTGTGTCTGTCTCTCTGTGTGTCTGTCTCTCTCTCTGTGTCTCTCAATGTGTGTCTCTCTGTCTCTCTCTCGTGTCTCTCTTGTGTGTGTGTGTGTGTGTGTGTGTGTGTGTGTGTGTGTGTGTGTGTGTGTGTGTGTGTGTGTGTGTGTGTGTGTATCTATCGTCCCCCAGCGATGTGAGCCCACATTCCAGGGCCGGCCATTAGAGATGTGGGGGCCAGGGCTGGGTCAGAGGGGCTCAAACGGGGGATTGTTCTCCAGGCACACAACACGTCTTTTCTCTGCACGCTCTCCGAAAGCCCGCACGGCACTTCGACACAGTCCCCCCTGACACACACAGACCCACACACAAACCAGATGACGGCAAGAAAGGTTTCCAGTTTGGTGTAGTTCTGCATGCGGTGTTGTGCGTGCACCCGCGCACGGTAGTGGCGACGCAGACCCGGGTCGGAAGGCAGCGGTGGCAGCGCGTGAGCGGGGCTTAAGGGCATTTGTGGATGTAGCGGAGCTGCCCTCTCTCTAGCGGCCTGGAGTGCGGCCCGCTCCTCGCTCTGACTAACCCACCTGAGGCGGTGAGTAGGCGGGTTTCACCAGGGGAGCGGCTGAATGGCGGGATTCTTCCACTTGTTTTTGAACTGTTTGAAAGCTTCTGGGGGTGGGTGGGTGTGTGTGTGTGTGTGTGCATGTGTGTTTGTGTGGGTGCGCTTGTGAGCGAGCGTGCGTGCGTGCAGTTCTATCCGCTTTACCGCATCGCTAAGGAATTTGGCGAGGATGACTGAAACGTGTCGACTGCGGGGTGTATGTTTGGTACTTATGGTCGGGGTGTTTTCGCTGTCACGTCGCCACTAATGACAGCCTTTCAGCGATTTGATTTCTGCTGTCACTTTTCCTTTCTGCGATCTCTTGTTTTTTTTTGCGTTGGTTGCACTACCATTGCTTCCCATTCGTCTACAGAGCACTATTTATCACCAAACATCATTCATTTTCTACATGTCTTTCATTTGACCCTCTCTTGATTTCTCTCTCTCTTTCCCTTGTCCCCTCAGTCCTTAAATCACTTTCCCTCGCAGTCATTTCAATGAATGGTGTTCCTCAGGGCACTGTCTCGGAGCCCCCAACTCATTGTCCACCCTCTCTCCACTCTCTCCACTCCAACTCTTTGAGTCAGTTTTACTGCAGTTCCCAGTCTTTCACGCATGCTAGAGGAGGCACAACCAGGGGCACGGTGGCGCCGGTCTGTTGTCTTCTCCTCCTCCTCTATTTATCTTCTGCCCTTCTCGCCATTGTGCTGCAGCCCTGTCGCCAGGGCAGCCGTAAACAATAATAATAATCGTAATCGGGAGATTGCATTACGGGGGCTCTTTGTTTCACACGGTCTTCCCGTGTGGTCAGAGTCTCCATAATAAAGACCGGGAGGTGACTTCATAGGAGACGACTCCAGCGCAGCTCCCCTCTCTGCAGGGTTATGGTCACAAACTCGTCCAGGAGCCGGTCCGGCTGCACCAGACTCCCTGGACCCCGGTAACGCCATTAACAATGGAGTCTGGCTCCTCTCCTTCCTCTCCCCTTTCAATGTGGCTATTAATATTAATATTATAATTTTTTGAGCGTTCCTTTACGGGCTGGTGCACTCCGGTGCCGACCAGAAACAGGGGAAGGGAGTTGTCATGCAGTTGGAAGGTCGAATCCACTCTGGGGGTGTTGCAGAGTGGACTGCCGCAGACCAGGCCGGTGGAAGCCAAAAGCAGATGATCGGTTGACGACGGTCCACTCGCTCTGCCGAGGAAGGGGAAAGCGTCGAGTAAGCTCCCCTTAATCGATGCGGTGCAGGAGTAGGACAGAGAGTTGATTGGTGGGTCAATTCCTGTTACTGCCTGACGACGGACACACACCCTCGGACCGTGTGGACCGTGTGGACCGTGTGGACCGTGTGGACCGTGTATGCTGGTACCTTGTAAGCTGGTGATGTTAGATTGGTGCCTCACTTAAAGGACCTAACTGTAACGATATCGGTTGTGGACTTGATGTTTGTGGCTGGGGAGCAGTTAGTATGCTGGGCTTGTGCTCTGCTGCCTCTAGCAGTCAGGGAGCTGGGAGCTACAAGCCTGTTTGCTCTAAATCAAAGGGAGGGAGGGTTTACTGTGTGTGTGTGTGTGTGTGTGTGTGTGTGTGTGTGTGTGTGTGTGTGTGTGTGTGTGTGTGTGTGTGTGTGTGTGTGTGTGTGTGTGTGTGTGTGTGTGTGTGTGTGTGTGTGTGTGTGTGTGTGTGTGTGTGTGAATCTGCCCGAGTTTGCGAGCGGTGTACTGGACCTTGGCGAGGGGTCCTGCCATGCGGAGAAATCAAAGCCTGCGTTGCCCTGGAAACCAGAGACTGAGTTCGGGGGGGAGAACCAGAAACGACGATGACTTGTTTAGGTTCCCGAGTTCCGACTCCTGCCACCGCCGTCCTCAGCAGGGCTGCCAGAACTCAGCTCATCATTACCATATGACAACGTGTGTGTGTGTGTGTGTGTGTGTGTGTGTGTGTGTGTGTGTGTGTGTGTGTGTGTGTGTGTGTGTGTGTGTGTGTGTGTGTGCTGTGTGCGTGCGTGCGGAGACATCGTTCTTTCCACTCCACCGCAGCTACTCTGAGAGGACCAGAGAGATTGAAAGGGAGAGAGAACAAATGGTGTTCCATCATTCCCCACTATTAAAAGCGGTTGTCAGACGTGTTTCGCCCGGCAGCACAGCCCACTCACGTTGGAGGCATTACGAGTCCATCATGCCGCCCAGTCTGTCGTTTTGTTTTTGTTTTCATTATGGTCATAACAGTGTGTCTTCGCCCGTCGTTTTGTCACCTCACTAACCCGCGACACACAAAATGAGCCTCCATCCAGCCATCCATCCCTTGCACCGTCTCTCTAACACCATTTTCAGTGCTGATGGAAAAACCAACTACGATGCTGTGTGCCGATGCTTGCTTTGACCTGAGGCATAAAAACAATGCAAAACAAATAATCTGCAAAACTTTTAATCCGTGTTTGAAATGTGCAATGTTGATGTTTTGATCATTTGTTTTCTGTTGTTTTTGGGAGCTGATGTAATGTGAAATAATATTATAAATTGTGTATATAATGTGGCGTAATTTTGACTATCATACTGATCACTCTATTCATTATGAATGCTAAGCTACATGCTAAGCATGGCTAGGCTATGATTGTAACTGTGGCCTCTCTCTCTCTCTCTCTCTCTCTCTCTCTCTCTCTCTCTCTCTCTCTCTCTCTCTCTCTCTCTCTCTCTCTCTCTCTCTCTCTCTCTCTCTCTCTCTCTCTCTCTCTCTCTCTCTCGGCCAGTCTCGTGAGCAGTCGGACGACGAGCAGTCGGAGGACTCGGTGAAGTTCAAGCGGCTCCACAAGCTGGTCAACTCCACGCGCCGCGTCCGCAAGAAGCTCATCAAGGTGGACGAGGCCAAGAGGCGCGACTCTGAAGGTCAGCCCCTCGCTCTCTGCCACTCGTCTGTCCGTCAATCCGTCTGCATCAACAGGTTCCTGACGTACATCCAGTACTTTCATGCAGCCTGTTTATGTTTTGTCCATTTCTTTGTTCCTTTTTAGATTCTCTGGGTCTGGAGGCGTCGCCCACGTGCGTGGACAACGCCGCCCTGTACACGGGGGTCCTGAAGAAGCCCCCGCTGCCCCAGGACGCCTCCCTTGCCTCCCTGGCCCAGGACCAGCTGTCCCTGGACGGGGACACGGACAGCCTGACCACCTCGCCGTCCTCAAGCAGCCTGGACACCTGGTCGGGACACAAGCTGGTCAAGACCTTCAGCAAGTCCTCCAGCGCCCACGGCCTCATCCGGCCCGCCAAGCGCGCCCCCGCAGCGGCGGCAGCCCCCGCGCCGGGCCCCGGGGGCTCCATCGCGGCGGTGGTGGGCAGCGGCTCCTCGGTCTCGGAGCTGGACGGCTGCGGCGTAGACGAGGAGGGCAAGCTGCTGGCCCGCTCCTCCACCGACGGGGAGATGCGGAAGGCGCTGAGCTCCATCTCCCACGGGGTAAGTAACCACGGCCACGCCAACGAGAGCCTCTACGCCTTCTACGGCCTCACCAAGCCCCGCCCCAAGCCCCACAGCCAGTCCCGCCTCCTGCTCTCGCTGGACGCCGACGGCCACCTGGGCAGCCCCGCCAAGCACCTCACGGTGGGCCGCCACCACTACCACCACCACCACCACCACCACCACCACGGCGGCAGCTGGACCCACCGCAAGCCCGACCCCAACTACGCCTACTCCACCAAGCACCTGCTGTACCAGCGCTCGCGCCACGCCAAGCCGCCCGCCTCGCCGCTCACGGCCGCGCCCGCCTCCCCGGCCTTCTGCGGCGGGGCCAAGGCCAAGGGCCCCGGGGGCGGCGGCGGCGGCGGCGGTGGCGGGGGGGGGTGCGGGACCTGGGGCTTCCCCTCCCGCCGGCTGCGCGGCCGCACGGCGGTGAGCGAGCTGAACATCACGTACGTGGTGGAGCGCAGCCTGTACGGCCACCTCAACTGGGCCCAGCTGGTGCGCCCCGTCACGCTCAGCCGCACCGAGCGCCGCTGCCTGCTGGAGGAAGACCGCGAGGCGGACAGGAAGTGGGCGGCCAGTGTAGACCGCTGCACCAAGCGCGTGCTCTTGCGCATCCAGCAGAAGTCTGTGAGTTTAGCCGTTGGGGTCGGAGGGGCGGGGGGCTGAAGTAGACCCCCCCCCCCCTCCGCACATCGTCGTGTCGGCCGTGATGGTGAGGGGGTGTCGGTGTACTTTAAAGACGCAGAATAGCTCAAAAGTCAGCCTGGTCTTGAATGGAAGGGGATGCCCTACTGTTGGGGAGGAAAGATTATCTACATATGGAAGACTCGTTTTTAGAGGCATTCATTGTACTACCCAGTGTATTTATGATGTGTTTCCATCGAAACTTGATCCTATACAGACTGACGTATTTGAAAGGTTAGTCCTATTTCGCACCTGGATGTGCACCCAGCGTATTAAAGACATTAAGTCTGCATTTGACACTAATACATTCGACATATATTGAATTCATATCCTAGAGCTAAACTGTAGCTCCCATTACAGCACACAATGTATGGGCGGAGAAGCACGTCATAAAAGCTAGTTAGCTATTATGCTCCTCTAATAGTGTTGATGTATTGACCACAACATGCTGCAACACGTTAAGAAGTATTAACTAGTGAGTGAGTTGGGGACACAATCATTTAACCTGTGAAACACAAGGTAACATAGGCATACATTGTCAAAGTGGAGCTATTCTGCAGCTTTAAGGAAGCTTGACCCCCCCCCCCCTCTCTAAATCTGTGGTGGTGAACTCACCGGATCACCCTCATTCAGCCGTATTTTGGAATCAACCATTTTTTGAGTTGCGTCGATGCTTTTGTGAGAATCTTTTTCGTGTGCCTGATTTTTTTGTAGTTGCTAGTATTTCTTGTTTTTTCCTTTATCGTCGAATTCTCGATTTTGGTTGTTCTTGTACTTCTACCGGGTGCATGGCCATTCCATCGACCATCCCCTTCCATCCTCAAGAGTATTATTTTTGTTTTGGGACATTTCGACAGAACGCCTCCTCTCATCTGACGCGCCGTGGTGTTTTCACCTCGACCACGTCTTTGACGAACACGGACAGTAAATACGAATGGATTTAAATGGGCTGCCTTCATTCTTAAATGGAAAATCACACAACAAAGCACAGCCCCGTTTCATTTCTTTGGTTGGACATGGCGCATCTGCAATGGCCTGGCTGGGGTTGTAAAGCTGCACCCCCTTTGTTTACCGCCTCCATCTTCAGCTACGATTCCATCGAGTGAGGGGTTCTTTCACACGAGGCTTCCTACATGAGTCGGAGGAATCACCCAAGATGCCTGTGTCTCCTCACACTCAACAGCCCAGCCACACTGTAGTCATTAGTACGCTGCTATTCATCCCGAAGGGCTGGCCCAATCACCCGTTAAACAGCAAATCATTACAAAACGATTAGCTCTGCCACATGACAACATGACACATGGTAACCGCGCCGCGGGTCATCCCATGTTGGCGTCAAGTACTCGCCACCTCTCGATAGTCGTGCATCATGCAGAACGGCGGTTTAGATTTTCCAGAAAGCATACTCCATCATCGACGTAGCCCCAAAGTCACTCACAGCAAACAAGAGCCATTCAAGTGCATTTCTTTGTGTTACATCTCATTTGGCCGTCCACGATGCCGCGTGAGCTCATACCACTGTGTCCTATACAAATCCTGCCCCCGCCCCGACTACACCACCAGCACCATGTATACCCATAAGCATAAATCCAAACCGCTTCCAGCGTCGTTATAAAGCATGAGTCATGGTTCTGCATCCCGCCCGGTGGGCCAAGGGGGGGGGCAGGGCTTGAGGTTGGATGTGATGCCTGTGTTGGTCTCCCCAGCTAAACCACTTTCTTGTTCTCCCCCCACCCCGTCCTCCCCCCCCCCCCCACCCAACCCCACCCCTCTCCTCTTTTCATCCAACCCCTTCCACCCCGCCAGAGGACCTGTAGTTTCGGGGGATTCGACCTGTCCAACCGATCGCTCCATGTGGTCAGTGCGGCCTCTGAGGCCAATGTGAGTACACAAAACAAGCGCTCCTCTACAATTCACTCCAACTTCCAAAAAAAAAAAAAAAAAAACTAAACCAAAACTCTTTGTTTAGTCGGCCCCTATATTCTGGCTGTTGTATTGAGGTTGCCCTGAGCAAGACACCTCTCCCTAACTGCTCCCGACGAGCGGGCTGTTTGTTGCCTTGCATGGTTGACCCCTCCGCCCCTGTGTGAATGTGTCTATGGATTGGTGAACGTGAGTCACTATTTGTAAAGCGCTTTGAGTGGTCGGACTCTGAAAAGCACTTTATTAGTGCGGTTTCCCATTAGCCGTTCTCACCCTCTTCTTCCTCCTCCTCCTCCTCCTCCTCCTCTGGGCAGAGTAAGGAACAGGAGGCCATCTACCGGGAGGTGGTCAAGTCCCCCACCACATCCCGCATCTCTCTGGGCAGGAAGGTCAAGTCGGTGAAGGAGACCATGAGGAAGCGCATGTCCAAGAAGTACAGCAACTCCCTCTCTGAGCAGGTGGGACCACACACCAGCACACGCACGCACGCAGAAGCCCACACACACACACACACACACACATGCATACACACACACAAACAATCATAAGGCTGTTGGTGCTCACAGTGAAACATCCGATCGCGCAAATTGTTGACTTGTGATACAGTTGATGTGTCCAACGTTTGGGGAGTAGAAAATGAAGTGAGAACACGAATCAAACGGACCCCATGTTGACACCAACAATGGTTGCTGGGTCCGTGTTCCAAGCCTTGTGTCGTTCTGCAGGCACTCTGCAAGATGTTTGGTCGCTAATACACTCTGTTGTTCTGTGTGCAGGCAGGCAATTTGCAGCCTGTTAGGGAATGGATGGATGGGTGGGTGGGTGGATTGGTTAGTGTTTGTGATGGTTACAGGAAGGAAAACATCAGGGCATTCGCATACGAAGGCAGTGCACACACACACACACACACACACACACACACACACACACACACACACACACACACACACACACACACACACACACACACACACACACACACACACACACACACACTCTAACATCTCTCAGCTGTCCTTGCTTTGGACTTGCTGTTGAGTTTAGGGTGGGGTGTGGTGAACGCTGAGGTCATGTGGTGATGCAAGTCCCCCCGGACGGACCTAATTGATGTGTTTAAAGCGTGTGTGGGTGTGTGAGCATGCATGGCTGAGCATCCACCATCGGTTAGGTATCGTAAGCGTAGTGGAGCCTGTGCTGGGGTGTCTCACTGAAGAGGGCTTAACCCGCTCAGAGGAGCCCCTTCACAGCGAGACGGCAGCTGGCCGTTGCGGTGGTCCTCCTAAGGCCCTGACCCAGATACTGCAGTGTGAGTCATGGAGACGTGGCTCGTAAGGGGAAGGAAAAGTGAACCAGTGTGAACTTCCACGTCGCTCCGTGGACCCGGTTGATGAGGATCATTAACGCGGGCAACGGTGGCACCTGGTGGGGGTTTATCGAACTGCAAGGAGGAGGGAGACGTCGATCCAAAGTCAGGTTCAATGAATGTATATCCATACGGATGGATTTTTACTTTTTGATTTTCACCCCGATCTTCCTCCCCACCCTCTCTCCTCCTGTCTGCCCTCCTACTCTCCACCCCCCCACCTATTCCCGACCTCCAGTCCAGTCCGGACGCGGCCCCCGGCTCTCCCCAGTCCTCCCAGCCCGACACCGACTCCCTGGAGAAGCCCAAGCTGAAGGCGGGGGGCTCGGTGGAGAGCCTCCGCAGCTCCCTCAGCGGCCAGAGCTCCATGAGTGAGTCCACTCTTTGTTTGGTTCCTGAATCTCTTTTGAATGTAGACTACGACCAGCGCCATGCGAACGCCGACCCAAATGCACATGGAGCAATTGCGTTTAGAAAATAATGTGGAACATTAAATTGTCAATCGTTTCTGAGCAAGAAGAAAATCACGGCAGATGTTACAGCAGGATTCCGAACATATTAGACCACGCCCTGATATCTTTAAACTGGAAATGGATCATAATCATTATAGAAAGAACATTGTTAACCAAGTATGCTATGCTTGCTGATTTGAGTTGTATACAGCAACAGAACACCAGGTGTCGCTATATCCTAAAAAATAAAATAAAAAGCCCCTGGCAACAGATGGTGTGCCGGCCACAAAAACTGTGCTGAGTCTGACTTCCTGTTTGAGTGTATTTTGGAACGAGAGAAACCGAGAGAGAGAGAGAGAGAGGCCACATCCGGCCACTTAATCAGGGTATTTCCACCCTGGGTCTAGAGCTGAAGAGAACTCCGAGAGACGCATGAATGAATGAGATGAATCGGTGCCGCAGAGTCACTGCAGGGCAGAAAGAATGTAAACAGATATTGAATTTGACCCCAGGAGGAAGTTGAAATCTCCAAACCACTGCTGTACATCCCCATTACATTTAAGTTCCCCGTTTGCGTTCTCTTAAATGCAGTTTAACAAAGGGTACACGGGAATTTTTATTAACTGAATAAGTTTTACAAGTAGAAGTAGAATCATGGGCATCTAAACAATACCATGGTGCTGTGTGTCTTTCTGTGCAGGTGGCCAGACGGTCAGCACCACCGACTCGTCCGCTAGCAACCGGGAGAGCGTCAAGTCGGAGGACGGGGATGATGAGGAGCCCCCCTACAAGGGTCCCTTCTGCGGGCGCGCCCGCGTGCACACAGACTTCATCCCCAGCCCCTACGACTCGGACTCCCTCAAACTCAAGGTACCCAGAAGGACAAATACTAATAAAACAACAAATTTCCACTGGCCACATCGCTGGCTTGATCGCATCACACCCTGGCCTATAGGTCTATGCGTTTCCGAAACAGCCGCATTTAAATCCCCTGACTCCTACTCTCCAACAAATGATCACATCCAAAACAATAAATGGTGAACACAAAGAACCTCAGTACTTCCTGTCTGTGTGAACTGTTTCCTGCCGTGGCTGACTGCTGTGTGGCGGTGGTGGTCTGTCCCGTGCAGCGCGGGGACGTGATCGACGTCATCAGCAAGCCGCCCATGGGCACCTGGATGGGCCTGCTGAACAACAAGGTGGGCACCTTCAAGTTCATCTACGTGGACGTGCTGAGCGACGAGGAGGAGAAGAAGCCCAAGAGGCCTGTGAGGAGGAGGAGGAAGGGCCGGCCTCCCAAGCCCACCTCCGTGGAGGAGCTGCTGGACCGCATCAACCTCAAGGTAGGGGGGGAGCCTGGAGCCTCGTCCACACTGGCTGGGAGACACTGCTGGGCCGTTTGGTTATGGCTACCTTACGTCTTTGTTTATGGATTTAGTTGAAAGCGAACATGTACTGTTTGGAAGTGGACAAAGTGAGATGGTTATGCATAAGTCACATTATTATTTTATGTAACATTGACATTTGGAAAAGGTAAATGTATGTATTAATGTGGCTTGGGAAGGCCTTGGAGACCGTAACTGGGATTAGGGGCTATGCAAGTAAAATGCATTTGAATGGAGTTGACCCAACAAAATATAATAAACGATGGAATATATTGTAAAATGAGATGAGATATTTTTAGAGTCTTCCGAGGTTGTTTTGTGGATACATATCCACACATTTCGCCGCCACCCCCACCAAAACCAGTGATCTTTTTCAATGAAACCATCACCTAGCCTAGCTCTTCAAAACCCTTTACCACTGCAGAGATAATGTGGCTAAACAGCCATGATTCATTACTCACAGACACACGCACATCGGTGGTTCTAATCCCAAGGCTTGGGCCTTGTGGGCCCTGGGCCTGGATGATTAAAGGGCCCCAGTGGTCTGTAACACCCTCTGTGTATCACGGCTGAGCCGCAGAGCTAGTGTGGGCGTTGTGTATGGAACCAGAGTAAGGGATGAACCACCCAGCTCATCTCCTACTGAGGGACTCCTGTCCTCCCCAGAGACACTCCCACACTCCAGAGTGTAAGCTATGCTTCAGAGCACTAATTCAAAGCTAAATCAGCCCAGAGGGAAGGCCCCCATGTCTTTCCAAGTATCTTCTGCAGCTGTTACGTGAACCTAAAACGTTTCTCGGCTGCCATTTTACAGCATTGTCTTAGCAGGTGGTTAGTAGCCACTTCATCAGCTCTACATCAGTGTGGAAAAACGGTACAATAAACTATTCCAATCATGTAAGGGTGTGCAAGATAGCTATAAACTGAAACCATCAAACTAATATTTTGCCTTCAAAGCCTCACGGTATTCAGTGATTGACTTGTTTTTCAACCGCACCTCTGCACAGCTTTGACTCCAGGGATAACCAAAAACCATGTGTGGCTTTTCTTGGCATGTGCAGACATTTTTGTCCCAGTTCGGCGATGTGGTTCTTATTCCCCCTGTGTTGGAACACTGCGATGTGTTTGGCCGTCCCGATGGCCCAAAAAACAGAACACATGCGTGGGACAGAGTCGAATGCCTTTTGTGTTTGTGTGCACGTTGGCGGCCCTTTGCTCCGTTTCTTTCCCCAAAAGAAACAGAGGCGAGAGGCGTACTCGTTCTCCTTGGAACAGCGGTGTTTGCCGACTTGTAATTGATGGCCTTTTCCTGCTGTGTGTGTGTGTGTGTGTGTGTGTGTGTGTGTGTGTGTGTGTGTGTGTGTGTGTGTGTGTGTGTGTGTGTGTGTGTGTGTGTGTGTGTGTGTGTGTGTGTGTGTGTGTGTGTGTGTGTGTGTGTGTGTGTGTGTGTGTGTGTGTGTGTGTGTGTGTGTGCTTCTAAACTGCAGGGGTTGGTATGAGGCCACTCTCTCTCTCCCTTTCTCGGTCTTTGCGTCTTCCAGACCAGATAAGACGGGTCTTAATGATAGTATCAGACGGGCTACGCAACGACGCAAACCGACCCAAAGGCACCAGGAGATATTTATACATCCGTAACATTGTTTTGTTTTTGCTGTGTACTTTCTAATTTGGAGATGCAACCGCAGTGGGGGGAGACATCTGTGTCGTGTGGGTGTGTCCCTTCTTCTTTCATGTTTCAAGACGATGCCTTTGATAACCCCCAGGCTTGGCGGCTGCACCCCCCCACCCCTACACCCTATCTTCCACCATTATGTCTTGCTTCTATTTTCATTTCCCCCTTTTTTGTTTGTTGCTTTTGTGGTCCCACCCAACATGAAACGGCCTCGATCAAAGTGGGTGCCCCTCCGCTGCCCACACCTCTTTCATCTGGGTGCCCAGAGAGGGGGTGGGTGGGTGGGGGGGGGGGTATTTGTTGTAAGCAGAGCTGAACATGTAGGACGTCCCAAGTCTGTTGGCTGTGAAGAACAGTCCTGTAATGTTGCCCGGACTCAAACCCTGCCCGCCCTATTTGATGGACTAGCATCGGTCCTCAAAAGAAGACACGATTCTACATCGTTGGTAGATAAACCCTGCTGATGTGAAACTGAGGCGCACAACGGAGTACCCCTGTAAACTGACTATGATGATGGTAGCCTGATGAAATAGTAGTATGGTGTTTCTTTCTTAAAAATGAATTAAATTGCATAGCATGATCGAATCAAAGTGAACTTAAAACCCCAAAATCCAAACTTGATTTAAAATACAATACAAATATTCATATTCATATTTCAACTGAATTTCCACAACTAGTTTTCTGTATTTGTTTGTGCGTTTGTCTCTCCTGTGTCCGTAGGTGTGTGCATCGCAAACACACACACACACACGTATTTACTTGTGTGCAACTATCGCAGAAAGAATTCATATTTGATCAAACAAGATGGATCCAATTGTATGAATGTACACCAACAACAGACCCCATGAGGGCTGAACCCCAGGCCTCCCAGCGCTGACCCCTGCTGCCTCATGCCTCTCCCAGGAGCACATGCCCACCTTCCTGTTCAACGGCTACGAGGACCTGGACACCTTCAAGCTGCTGGAGGAGGAGGACCTGGACGAGCTCAACATCCTGGACCCCCAGCACCGCGCCGTGCTGCTCACCGCCGTGGAGCTGCTGCAGGAGTACGACAGTGAGTACACCCCCCCCCCCACTTGCGCGCTCTGTCTCTGGGTCCCGGTCTACGTCTCTCTTACCCTCTGTCTCTGGGTCTTGGTCTACGTCTCTCTTACCCTCTGTCTCTGTGTCTCGGCCTATGTCTCTCTTACCCTCTGTCTCTGTGTCTCGGTCTATGTCTCTCTTACCCTCTGTCTCTTTCTCTGTGTCTCGGTCTATGTCTCTCTTACCCTCTGTCTCTGTGTCTCGGTCTATGTCTCTCTTACCCTCTGTCTCTTTCTCTGTGTCTCGGTCTATGTCTCTCTTACCCTCTGTCTCTGTGTCTCGGTCTATGTCTCTCTTTACCTCTGTCTTTGTGTCTCGTCTATGTCTCTCTTACCCTCTGTCTCTGTGTCTCGGTCTATGTCTCTCTCTTACCCTCTGTTCTCTGTGTCTGTCTCTGTGTCTCGGTCTATGTCTCTTCTTACCCTCTGTCTCTGTGTCTCGGTCTATGTCTCTCTTACCCTCTGTCTCTGTGTCTCGGTCTATGTCTCTCTTACCCTCTGTCTCTGTGTCTCGGTCTATGTCTCTCTTACCCTCTGTCTTTGTGTCTCGTCTATGTCTCTCTTACCCTCTGTCTCTGTGTCTCGGCCTATGTCTCTCTTACCCTCTGTCTCTGTGTCTGTCTCTGTGTCTCGGTCTATGTCTCTCTTACCCTCTGTCTCTGTGTCTCGGTCTATGTCTCTCTTACCCTCTGTCTCTGTGTCTCGGTCTATGTCTCTCTTACCCTCTGTCTCTGTGTCTCGGTCTATGTCTCTCTTACCCTCTGTCTCTGTGTCTCGGTCTATGTCTCTCTTACCCTCTGTCTCTGTGTCTCGGTCTATGTCTCTCTTACCCTCTGTCTCTGTGTCTTGGTCTATGTCTCTCTTATTCTCTGTCACTCTCACCCATTGCATCTCTGTCTCTCACTCGCCCTCTGTCTCTCTCTCACTCAGTCTCCGTCTCTCTCTATCTCACCCTCTCTCTCTGTCTCTCTCACTCCCTCTGTATTTCTGTATTTGGTTCAGCCTAAGGTTTTCAAACAAATCATACCAAATGTTCTATTCACCTTCAGTATAACTCACAATAAAATAATAACATGGATTATCGTTTGCTTATCACACAAATGCCTCTATTTCGTTCTTTTCATTTGAAGTCATGGAAAGAAAGAATGTCTTTTTTAATGGGACTTTGTACAGTGAAAGGATTGCACTAAAGGCCCCCACCCCGTGATGTCCCCTGCAGGCAGCAGTGACCCTGAGCGCAGCGGCCTGTCCGGCTCCCAGGAGAAGCTGCTGTCAGAGGGCCTGGTCGGGGACTCCCCGCGCGACTCCGGCTGCTACGAGAGCAATGAGAATCTGGAGAATGGTAATGATAGCCTAGCTTATCTTAAATTAGCCTAGTCGTGCCATTAGCCGAGGCTTATGGGGATTTCCCCGGGAATATCATAGCTGAGCTAGCCCCGCGCCGCCAGTGACTCCCACACCATCGATCCACTCTCCTTCTCCAAGCTGCTCAACATTGCCGCTCCCTCTCTAGCCATGCTTTCCTATAACCCCCTTACATCCCGCCCTCCTTCCCTGGACCCCGGTTCAGCTGACCCCCCTCCTCTCGCCCGTCCCATCATCTGATGCTAAATAGGACACCCCCATCTTTCTCTTTCCCGTCCTTCTTTCCACCGCTGTCTTCCACGTCATTAGGCATTCTGTGTCATCAGTGTCAAAGTGCATTCATAAGGGAGGCCGGCCCAACCCACAATGCTATGGGGCCCCTGGCTGTCCAATCACAGGTGCTCCCCTTCAGAGAGGGGTGTGTTAGAGAATGACATGGTGGACGCCACCAGCACCACCGACGACTTCTGTTAGAAGGTCTTTTGACTTGAGGGGTGACCTTTGACATGTGAATGGGGGGGGTTCTAATCACATTAATTATTTTGCTGCGGTGGGACTGAGGTGTCTTTTAGCTACCGTCGGCCCCTATGGTGGCCATGGCGACTGCTTCTGTTTCCATAGCGTCTGTCGACGCGGTGCTTGTGCTAACCCTTTATGTGACTGTGTTGCACACGTCATCGGAATGTGCCTCATGCTTATATAAAGTTCTTGAATGAAAAAAAAACATTTTTTAAACTTAAGTGCACAGATCGTTATGGTAGAAATGTTTCCTTTGATGGCAGAATATTAAGAAGGTCTCATTTGTGATTTTTTGTTTTTTGTTATGGTTTCTTTGTTCTGAGGATATTCATAATGACTTGAAAAAGAAAACTTTCTGTCTCTCACATGACCTTTTCTCTCAATGCCGCCGTCAGTCATAAATCCGTGTTTGTGTCATCTACTTTTATCTGTCTTGGTAAGAAGTGTACCACTTTGTTTCTCATTTTACGTGCGTTGTGTGCGTCAAAACAAACCATTTTAAATGTGCAATCTGCCCCACTTAGGGATTAAAGTTGTGGAATAAAGACCACCTCCGACGACGGAGGGAGTCGCCGTACTGCCTCTGCTTGTCTCTTCTTTCTCTCTGTGTGTCCTTATTCCTCATAGCCCTCTCTCAATGCCAGACGCTTCACAGAACCCCCACATTCTGCCTTATTCTCACACAGCAGGTTGCTACAGTGATCGTTAGGAAAAATTCGAAAAAACACCAAGTTAAAAAATGTTAACTTCAAATTTGGGTTACGTATGAAAGGCTTCAAGTGAAGGCTTATCGTCACTATCCTCATTATTAAATCACTGTAGATCCCTGATTGCCCGCATTTCTTATCATTTAACTTCTACTTCTTCACTTCTGCATATTCTTCCTCACTTTCATACCACAACAACACATTTTCAGTCAATATCTGTTTACAATGTAAACCATGTCGCACACCGGTGAATGCTCTCCAAAGTACCCAACAGAAATGTCATGCTTTTCTGAAAGCTTTCAAAGATGACTAAACCATTGAAACAAAATATATCACTGTAGCCACTGAAGATGCCGACATCCATAATGGGTCGTCCTTTGTACTCATGTTCTCATCACAACATTCACAACTATGGCTCTTCTTCTTGCCCGCTCCATCTCTCTAATCAGTCCATCTTCGCTCTCTTATGTTGGGAGACTGATGGTAAGTTGGACTTGGCTTTCTGTTATGATGCATGGTTACTTTACAGCTCTTTCTTTAGGCTTTCCTTATGAAACCAGTAAATGAGTTTGTTTTGCCTTATTTTAATGGAGAGGTCAGTGTAGAAAGCCCTGAAACAGGATCTAGGCAGTACTGAAAGTGAACCCTGGTCACTCCAAGTCCTGTTTCCTAGCTAGTTGGCATGCCAGCTCTTAGCCACCAACCTGCCCTGTTACAACCGGTTTGGTCGGGCGTTAGAAACCTTCTTTCACTCTCTTTGACAGTCTGCCCCTGCTTAATTTTTCTGAACCATTCAATTTTGCTTTGATTTCAGAATAAAAGCATCTGTGTATTTTATTTTATTTAATGTTTGCTTCACAAGTCATCGATGTGTTTTTTTATTTTGTATTTATTGCAGGCAAGAACAGGAAGGCGTCGTCGCGCTCCAGCCGCTCCTCCGCTGGCCTCCAGTCCCCGGACTACCCCACCCTGCCCATGACCGTCTCCAACGAGACCCTGCAGCAGGGCGGCAAGGGCCCGCAGCACGGCTCCAAGCTCCCCAGGGGCCCCTTCCCCAAGCCCAGCCTGAAGGGCCTCACCCTGCTGGGGAACCTCCGCAAGGCCCAGCGCAAGTCTCCCCTCCTGGCCAGCCGCAGCTGTGAAGACCTGGAGGGGCCCTCGCAGCCCGGCACCGGCCCCTGGAAGCGCTCCCACTCCCTGGGGGACCTCCGCTGGGAGGCGGAGGCGGAGCGGCAGCAGAAGGCCCCCGTCGGGGGGGTGAAGTCGCCCAGCGCCGGGCCCCAGCCCCGCGGCGGTAGCCCCGTCAAGGCGCTCAAAGACAGGTGTTCCCCCGCCCGGCTGGCCACACCCCCGCCCGTCAGCCCCAAGCGCTGGACCGAGCGCCCGCCCCTCCCCTCCCAGCTCCCCCTGCGCCCCCACTGCCCCGCCGCCGGCTCCCCGGCCTACTCGCCTCCAGAGCTCCTGTCGGCCCCCGCCCCCGGATCCCCCAGCAGCCCCGGCGCCACCGCCCAGGAGAGGCTCCCGGGGCCCCGCGCCCACTCCAAGAAGCCCCCCGTGCCCCCGCCCGTCCCGGCCAAGAAGTCCCGGGAGCGGATGGCCAACGGGCTCCGTCACGCGCCCCTCTCCCCGCCCTCCTCTCCCTCCCCCACCCCCTCCCCCACCCACTCCCTCACCGCTCCCACCCGGCCTCCCCCCTCACCCACAGCCGAGGCAGCGTCAGCAGCAGCAGCAGCGGCAGCAGCGTGAGCAGCAACAGCCCCGGTCGCCACGGCGCCCCGGCTCTCCCCGCCAGGACCCCCGGCACGCCCCCCTCCACCCCCCGCGCCACCTCCCCGGCGCTCCCCCCCTCCCCCTCCACCGGCGGAGAGGAGGCGGGCAGCCCCCCCGTGGTGCGGCCCCCCTGGATGTCGGACCTGGGCTGCAAGGTGGCGGTCTCCAGGAAGGCGTCCCACAGCAAGATGAGCCCCGACCCGCTGACCCTGCTGGAGCCGCGGCTGGAGGCGGAGGGCATCGACCTCACCGAGGAGCCCTACTCCGACAAGGTGGGAGGACGCCTCGCCCTGGGGGTTGGACCGCCGTCGATGACATGCAGGGCTATTCCTGACTCAGAGTTTAGGGGGGGGGGGGGGGGGTATGCATGACTGTAGGCATGATGGGCCCCGCGCACAGTAGAGGGAAGAGTCCCGTGGTGGCCCTGTTGTTTGGCACGACAGACAATCCTGGTGCCCTGAGCACATCTGTGCAGACCGTTAGATAAAAAAATACAGCGGTTATGCTTACAAGTTGTGCACCAGTGTGCTTTTTAAATGACATATGAAGACATGGTTTTGAAGTGGATGTGATTTTAAAGCACTTGATGGTCCACAAGGGCGCTGTATACCAAGTCATGCATTTTTCACTGAAAACACACATTTGTACACACACGCGCGCACACACACACACACACACGCACGAACACGCATGGTCTGGGGATGAGCTGCGGGATAACCATTAAAAGCCACATCATAGAGGTGCCAGAGCGAAAAGCCGTGTCGTTTAGCCACGGAAACATGACCTCACCACTAACTCTGTTTCAGTCTGGCGTAAACACCGCCTGGTCGTGTTATCGTGCCTGAGTTGACTTTGAACCAATAGCCTCCCTGTGGCTGTTGTTGTTAAGGTTGATGTCAAACAACACCTCTTTGGCTGGTTTTGGAACCCACTTTGCTTGTAAACACAAATGATTAAGAGTACACTTGGAGTGCGTCTTATTCATTACCGTAGCACCCCAACACCAGTGTGTGTATTGTTGTGTGCATGTGTTTGTGTCTGTGCTCCCCCCCCCCCCCCCCCCCCTACCCACAGTGCCAGAACCTACCTTAGCTACAGTAAAGTGGGCCATATTTCCATAACTATATGTTTGTTTATGAGATGTGGAGGAGGGAGGGGGGTGTTCTGTGGTCAGGGCCGTTAGGTTTACTGGCTGGGTGTTACTGAGAGCAGACAGAGCTGTTAACCAGCCCCCCCGTGGGCTGGGGCTCCTGTTAAACGTGGCGGGGGGGCCCTCAAAAAGCACCGCCAAAATAACCACAATTAGAAACCGCATCAGGGCGCGCACACAAACACGCATCAGAACACACACATCAAAACGTGCACACACACACACACACACACCACGCATCAGAACGCGCACACACAGTAGCGATCGCACACACACGCTCACACACACATTAGCGCTCGCACACACACACACACACAATCACACACACACATCATCACAGTCACACACACGCACACGCACACACACATGCAGAAACGCACACAACACCAGGGGGCAAACCAAGCCCTATTGGGTGTCAATGAGGAACAATGCAGTAAAACTTATTGTCAGAGTGTCTAGCCTCACTCTCAGTCCACATCTTACAAGCCAAAGCTGACTGGCTGTCAGCCAGGCTGGAGACTTTCCCCACCGAGGGCCCCAGTTCTAGATCTCTGACAGGATGTTTGGCTGAAGGGCCTGCCCTCTGCACCCCCTGATCCCCCCCTCTCCACCCCCTGATCCCCCCCCCCCTCTCCCTCCAGCCACCCCTCCCAGACCTCCACAGCTGTGAAGGAAAGAAAGCAGAAGGCATCCCAAGTTGTTGACCCTAATTCAAGGTTGACATAATGTGATCCCTTGTTTTTCTCTCTTGTCTCTCTCTACCTCTGTCTCTCTCTGCATCCGTCCCTCTCTCTGCCTTTATCTCTGCCTCTCGCTCTTCTCTTATTCTTATACTCCTCTCTCTCGGCTTCTCCCTCCCTTTCTCTCTCTCTCCTCGTTAGGGTTCAACACAGTAAAAGTCCTCTCCTACGGTACCTCGGCAGCTCCCCTTATGACCACGTATGCGTCGTTCTTACGGCAGCAGTGTGCCCCCCCCCCCCCCCCCCCCTGTGTGCTCTTGCTCTGCTGTTTAACCAAACGTCCACTCCAGCCTGGCGTAAACAGGCAGAGCACAGCCTGGGCCAAGCCCTCTTAAAGCCCTGCAATGAGCACAGGAAAGCCCAAACACATGACCTCATCCCACTTCATGCTGTCCAGTACCAAAAACAACAGCTCTGTTCTCATTCAGACCTCGCCCCCCCTTACAGTCGACGCACACAAACACGGCCCCTCTTGACGACGTTTATGTTGTACGGTCACGGCCTTTATTGAGGCGTCTCGGATGCGTATGTGTGCTTGACCTCCCGGCGGCGGTCTAACCCCCCAGTGCCTGTGTTTCAGCATGGCCGCTGTGGGATCCCCCCACCCCTGGTCCAGCGCTACTCTGAGGACCTGGAGCTGCCGCTCAAGGAGGTGGCCTCCACCATGGACCAGCTCCGCGTCAGGGAGCTCCGCAAGCAGCACCGCATGGCCGTAAGAACCCGCCAGCACCACACGCTGGGTCAAGCCTCACCGCACCTCCGTCTGCGGCACCAGCAGAGGGCAATGGATGAAGCCACAGCCTCCGTCTGTTTTATGAACGATAATTAAACGTTGTCATTATGTTATTCTAATTTTAAAGAGACAGATTTCGTGCAGCCGGAGACAGCATTCCTTAAAACAGAACCCGAAATTAAATGGTTTCGCAGAACAACAGTAAAGACAGGGGTGCTTTACCTGAGTCAACGATTTGACTGACTATTACTGACTATTATTACTATCGTCACGTCTCAGAACGTTCAGCCTGTACTATCCTGACGTCTTACAGTGTTTAGCCTGTACCGTCATTACTATCCTCACGTGTCCTAGTGTTTAGCCTCTGTGATTTTCACGCCTCAAACAGTTTTTCCTCTTATCCCCTTCCCCCCCCCCGTCTTAGATCCCGTCCGGAGGTCTGACGGAGCTCTGCCGCAAGCCCCTGTCCCCGAACGCCGTCGGCGGCAGCGTCTCCGATTGGCTGGTGTCCATCGGCATGCCCATGTACGGCGCGGCGCTGGCGGCGGCGGGCTGCGAGGCGCCCGGCCGCATGGCCTCGCTGACGGAGGGCGAGCTGCGGGCCGCCGGCGTGCGGGACGAGAGACACGCCCGGCGCCTGGCCCGCGAGGCCAGGGCGCTCGCCGTGCGCCGCAGCAGCATCAGCAACGACGACAACGCGGCTTCCAGCCAGTCGTAACCGGTTTGGAGGAATCCGCCATCTGTGATTGGACGAAGGTTTTGAAGGCCGATGTTTTTGTTGTTGTCGTGTTTTTTGTTGTGGTTGTTATTGTTGACGCGAGAGCCAAAGGACCGAGAGGTGCTGTTGAGTGTTGAACTATTTCGGGGAAGAAAAGGACGACAAACGGCGCCGAATGACCAGAGGACGGTCAGAGAAATGCTTTGTACAGCGATCGGGGCCTGTGATTGGACAGTAGATCAGCTGACATCACTCTGTAGGACTCTCCTCCTGTAACCCTGTGTTCTTGGCATCTGAGTTCCCCGCCACAAGCAGAGCTCCTCTTGTTCAGAGCTTGCTTCCCTTCTGAAGGAGTTTGGGTGTCAGTATATTCTCAATGACCGGACACCTGCTTAACGGACCGTTCAGAAACAACCCTGGACCCCAGACAACGAAGGCCTTTACAACAAGACTCTGGGCCCCCGAGGGATTGATGGAGGTGTTTGATAAAGCATTCCTTAAAGGTCTTAAACACAGAACGTGAGACTGCCTGTCAGCAAGAAAGCACATTTTATAGGTTGGGGTGTTTTCATAAAGAAAGACTGTTAATCACTGTTAAATAATTGCATATTTTTTCATGTTTAATTTTTTGGAGCTGAGGGTCTTAAATACAGAATGTGTCAGAATGGCCAAAGTGATTTCACTTCGATTTCATACATTGACAAATGTTCGAGTTACAGAATGAATGTTTGGCCTTTTTAGCTCAGGTCAGTTTATGAAAACAAGCAATTTGTAAACTGGCTGTTCAGAGATTCGAAAAAGATTGTCCTTTTGCTTCTGTAATATATCTTCCAGTATAATCTAGTTTCAATTTTTTTTTTGCACTTTGCTTTCTGTGTGCTTTTTCTTCCGATGCTTCCTGCCTTCTTGTGAGGCAGCATCAGTAACCACGGCTATCTCATCACTGATCACAGCTAAAGAGGGGGACCCTCTCCACACCAGAGCGACGCTGGACCACAGCGCTCCGGTGATCTCCACGGGTCTTCAGCTTTTTTCTTCTATTAAAATCCAGGATATTAAACATTGTGTTCTAACACTAAGTCGCCTGACGTTACATTACAAAAGAAAACGACATTTGTAGCCCAGTTCAGATCAAACGTTTGGCATCACAGCAAATTTCCGTCACAGACTTCCCCCCAACCCCCAAGAGTCGGGAGGGTGGTAGAGATGTCCATAATTAATGTGTATCGCATAAGTGACCACAGCAATTGTTCCACTTCAAAACATCCAGGAGTAGAACTGACTCAACAAATGTCTGTCCTGTACGTACAGTACAGAGGACATAGTCTACCGTGTACAGTACAGTCTACCGTGTACAGTACAGTCTACCGTGTACAGTACAGTCTACCGTGTACAGCCCACATTCTACCGTGTACAGAACAGACTGTCTGCTCAAGGATTTGTGCATGCACACACACAAACACTGTTTATGATCATGGATAATGGTTAAATGATTGGAACCTTGTGGAAAAGCCTGCCAACATTTCTAAACACTTACTTTTAAACAGTTACTTTTTGGGCATTCCTTTCAAATAATCTTTGCATCGACAAGAATAGAAATACAAAACATCCTGACGATTCTTAGTGAGTCCTTATGTTTAACACAGCCAGGTCGTCTTAAGTCTTATTCTTTTTCATAATCTCAATCTATCTCGATGACGCATGAGACAAATGTATTTATACAAGTTGTCTCTGTTGACTTTTCGTAAAATTCTAACATAAGTTTGTATTATCTATAAATAATCTTTGTTGCAGTGTTTTTGAAGGTGGGGGAAACCCCCATGAATCTTACTGAACTTGAAGAGGGTTTTCTTTGGTGGACACACTCAGATGTTTGATGCCTTTTGTCCCTCCTCAATCAAAGTGGTGCCCTGGGGTAGCTAGAATGACAGTAACTTCAACTAAAAGCCCAACCTGAAAAAAATGTATTTTGTAAAGAACAGAGAAAGAAAAATGTATAGACACTGTACATGCACTTTAGAAGGTAAACCTAGCTGATTTATTGGCAAAATTGGCTACATTTTGGTCAGATGCCAATAAAAGAAATTGTGTCAGGTATTGTAAAGTGAAAGGTCTTGAGTGGGTGTTTCTGAGTGATACTTTAGTACTGACTTTTCAATTCCAAGTCGATGTACACATGTTGATAGTCACTCTCAAATTAACTCCCTTCAAGATTTAATTGCAGTTTTACAAAGAAAAGTTTGATTACATATATGAAATGCTTAACACCATGTTTCACATTCTGTATATGTAATTGATATTTAAATAACTTATTTTCTTTTTTGATGCTTCTTTTCCCCCTATCAACTGTAAGTAGCTGTACTATAAAAAAAAACATAGCAATACCTTCCTGCATAATGCATATTGCTTTCGCCAGTAAAAGCTACATTATGTATTGTAAAATATAAGTGTACAAATTATTTTATTTCGTTTCATCTATCTAACGATTGTCCATAAAAAATTTGCTTGTGTATTGAAACAAAAAAAGTTAATGTCCATAACTATTTGTCATTCTGAAATATAATAAAAACCTTTTCCTTGCCATATGCTGCCCTTCTAACACACACACACACACACACACACACACACACACACACACACACACACACACACACACACACACACACACACACACACACACACACACACACACACACACACAAAATAACTATTCTGGCTGTCCTCGAATATATAATACTACTATAGGATAATACAATAAAACACTACTATAATACCCCCCACCTACCTCCCCAAACAATTTTTTGGGTAATTTCATGAGCCATGAATAAATGTTGTGAACCTCTGTCTCTTGTACTTGGTCATGATCCTCTACAGATAAGGTGGACTTATTAACTAATTAAATTATGGAATTATTAATCCCAGACAGGAAATTAAGAAGGAGACTAATCTTATTGCCGCATATATCAGATTCCCTGAGTGCCACCGGAGAGCTGACTGCTGACACAGACTATTAGCTACTATTAACACTTAGAATTGGAGCTCACAACATGATCAGTCACTTGGCCTATCTCAATGGAGCAGGCTAATCAAAACAGGTTGTGACAGTGATTAGCATACATGATGGGCGACAGGTGTGGAGGAAAAAGGTCAACCATGAGAGCTGTTCAGAATTAAAAAAAGCAAAGTGTGGAAAAACAGAACCCAGATTAATCATGATTCATGAAATGAACAAAGAGAGACTTTGGAATTGAGAAAAGCAGGACAATCTTTATTTCCAACCTTAACCATTAAACCTTTCCGGAGGTTTTGCAGCGTCTGAAAACTAACTTTTTAAAAGGTTGTTTTCAAAAGACTCAACACCTCTGAGACGGGAAACCATGCAGACGACATCTTCTTATAGACAGACAGACAGACAGACAGACAGACAGACAGACAGACAGACAGACAGACAGACATACATGTGGACAGACAGGCAGGTAGACAGACATGTGGACAGACAGGCAAGTAGGTAGACAGACAGACAGACAGGTTCAGACCAATGGCATAGAACCCTGCAGGACAGACAGACGTGGAGAGACAGACAGACAGGCAGGCAGATAGCAAGACAGACAGGTGGACAGACAGACAGAGGAAGTGCATAGAATCATGCTGGTCTGACGGACAGACAGACAGGTTCGGACTACTTGCATAGAAAATCCTGCCACAGGTAAGATGCCACTTTGTCATACGAACCGGTTTAAAAAATCATCTATGCCTGCTGCCATCAGTCTGGTTAATGATGACATGTAACCAAAGTGATCCGTTTTGTGTTGTCATCTGTTATTTGTTATACGTATATCTTATACGTTATGTGTTTGCTGTTTCTTTTTCAATGCTGGCTGTGCATCAAATTGCCCCTCTTGGACAATAAAGAAACCCTTGAAGGCCTAATACCCCTGGTATCGAGCCCTGCTGGCCTGACAGACGCACATGTGGAAATAAAGACAGGGAGACAGACAGACAAGGCAGGAAGACAAACAGACCGTTTCAGACCACTAGCGTACAACCTTACTGGATAAACATAGCGATGGACAGACAGACGGACAAAACACTGGCATAGAACTCTGCTGGAAAGAGACAGACAGACAGACAGACTGGTAGAATAGATGGTCTAGAAATCAAAACCCACCGGCTCTTCCTTTAGATTTATATTCCTCCAGGTAACAAATCACCTTTTAGTGGTTAGAGCTGATTGCACAGACACACACACGCACACGCACACACACACACACACACACACACACACACACACACACACACACACACACACACACACACACACACACACACACACACACACACACACACACACACACACACACACACACACACACACACGCTATGCCCTTCATCACACATTGGCATTTCAGCCTGGACATTATTAATTCCCTCTTGAAAACAGATGACAATTTAATTATTTTTCCAATAAAATGCATAATGTTAACAGATTTTATATGATTAATATCGCACTGCATCACATCGTTTCATTCAACCCGCCGCCATGCGTGGAAACGCAAGCTGAAAAACGGCACTGATAAAAATTGAGGTCACAGGTTGACGTTAATAAAAGATGCTATGGCGATCAGATTTCCCTAACTGATTATTGTTGAGTGGTTTGACAGACACAGAGCCCAGACACAACAGACAGAGAGAGAGACACACAACTCCACAACACATTCTGCTTTAGTCTGGCCTTGCGTGTATTTCCAAAGAATGTGCTTATACACATTTCAAGCCTGTTTAATTGACAGATTCATCTCTCTAGCACCCTTCTCCTCTTCTGCTGTTAATAAAAGCCATTCAGGTGGGTTTCAGACACAGCTGTAGTTGTGGTTTTCTTTAATTATTCTCCAAACAACTGTTCTGAATGTAGGTTAACTGTTTTCTCTAGGATGAAACACAGACACATAAACACACATGTGAGCCACAGGGAATAAGAGGAGAGGCTGCCTTGAACAGCTTACTGTGCCTTTCACAATATTATTTTTAACTGTGCTTTTAGTTTCTCCAAAGCTCTCTATGGTTAGACCCCCTTAAGGGAAAACAAACATAGTAGGCCTATTGACGTTTATTTTCATATAATTATGCATCTGTCCATAGTCTTACTATCCTTATTACACTGAGCATACTCTGTATAATGACTCTGGTGGAAATAAGATTTTACGCATTTCTCATCTTCCATTGTGTAACTAAATCCAACTTTTTGAGATTGACTTAGTCTCGAGGACAAATCCAGTGTAAACGTTCCCCCTTGCGCCGCACGTTTACTCTCACTCTCCTGAGCAAATGCGCTCCGTTGTCCTTCATTCTTGAGGGGCCTTGCGTGTCCAAACACTGCGGGACCTTAGGAGCGGTTTGTCAGATAAAAGTGAAAACCTGCCGATGGTTTGCCCGCTAAACGAGAGCTGTCATCATCGCTGTCTGTCCTCGACCGATGTTGACAGGAGCTTCACTGGAGAAGGCCAACTCGTGCTATGATGAGGTTTTTTTTTATTTTTGGGGAATGCGTGAATCGTGTCGGTATGAGGCAGATTTGACCACATGGTGGTGGGTTAACAGCCAATCAGACGCTGAGTCATGTCTAGAAGGGGATATGCAATGATTGGCTGTGCTGGGCTCAACAGTCAGGCTGGTGGATAGTTATGTGGTAGAGCTGTCATATCAGGATCTGAAATGCCTCTGATCAAGGCTGGATTAGCCACACTAGAACGGGGCCCACCAGGGGGCCTGGTCCACGGGGGGCCAGTTAAGCCCCTCTTGGGGGGGGGGGGGGGGGGACTGTGTCAATTTGATGATATATGAATGAACACTGATTTTATACCAAAAGGTACCACAGCGGCGAAATATATGTATTGTTTTAGGCCCATCTTACACACTCTTTGCCCTCTAACTTCATGCTCCATTATATCTTTTAGTTGGAAGTTATCCAGAGTTATCCACCTCCGTCCTAGAATTGGAATTGGAATTTGATGGTTTTTTTGTGCATAAAGTTGTTGATGACTCCAGCAGGAGTGATTACCTTCCCAGGTCGTTCTGTTTTGAGTGGTGCCCTGGTAATACATACTTGATGCTTCTGAAAATCTCTGTTTATAACCACAACACCCTGGCACGCCACAATAGCAATAACAATAATAATAATAATAATAGTAATAAAAAATAATAATGCTACATTGAAAAGACTTAACTTATGACAAACATGTACATCATCAAATCAGTATTTTGATATGGGGTGATTCTCAATGTAATTAAGGTAAGGGCAACAGCTTTGAAACAGAGAAAAAGCTGCCATTATCAACTGCTGGGGAGAAGAAGATAACTACACTCCACAGGTCTGTATTTTGCTAGCTAATTAATGTTTTGTTTAACATGATTGTGGTTTTCAGGTTGAATACTTTGTTGACCGAGTACTTAGAAAAAAAGGAAAAGCCCCTGTGTAGGGCTTGAAAGGATTTAGGGACTTCATGGACGGACTATACTGAGTGCAGGCCTCCTCCCATTGTAGGGTTGACTGATTTAGCAACATGAAGATAAAATACACACTCAAGGGCATATAGAAAGTAAAAGGCATCCTCAAATGCAACCTACCGGGGAACCAACATTTTAGTCTATAATAAAAAGTAGCCATCAATGTAGTTTGTATCTGTAATAGAGATGATGATGATCCAGAATAAGGATGAGGTTGAACAGACCTGGCCGATGCCACACTGCAAACAACTACAAATGCACTAATTTGTAGTTGTTTGCAGATCTCAACAACACTCCGATTTAAGGTCTTTATCCAATGAGGCCAAATTGCACTGCTGCCTTCAAGACACAAGGCCACAGCCTCCAACAACGGTTGCGTCCCGCCCGCGGGGGGGCGCTGTTTCACACATTAACACTACAAAAACGACACTATCCCATAAAGTGGAAGTTCTTTCCTCCACGTTTAGTAATCTGACACTTTGGCCGACCCCCCTAAAGAAAATCCCCAAGCAGAACGATGGTCTCGTAATAATTCGAGTTGTATCAGTAGTCGTCCCGAGCACAGACGAGAAGAACCGAGCCGAGGCGAAAAACGGCGAGAGCGCAAACAACTCGTGGCGGCTGAGGGGTGGGGGGGACCCTGCCTGGCGTTTCATAAAGAGGTGTCCTTCAGTGGCTCAGATGATACCAAAGCAACGAGAAGAAGTTTTACTTTCCGCAAGCGGATGGGTGACTACCGCTTCCAGCGCCGGCGCTTTGTGAGGAGGAGATGATGATGAAGAATTTCCCCAGTAGTCCCCTTAACAACAACCAGACTCAGAACCACATCAGAGATCGGAACAACAAAAAGTATAGTAGCTGGCTCTCCGCTGTGCCCCTGCGATTCTCCCTGAGAGGCTATGGTTTCTGCATGGCCACGCTGTTTCTCTTCTGTTTCGGGTCACTGGTCTACCAGCTGAACGGAGGACCCCCTACAATCCTGCTGGACATCCGACAGTATCTAGGTGAGAAACTTATCCTGGCTGCCATTCAGTGGATGTGTCAATATTAATGGTGGATGCACATGAGACCAGCGTGTGTACAGGTACTCGTATTGGTGATCGAGGAGTCTAATAAGCCCTTATTATACTCTTTGCACTGACGGCCAAGGCTACCGTCACACCGAAAGTAATGGGTGGGATATGATACTGGTTAGGCGCATACTTCTTCCTGTCTACTTTGAGTAGGGCTAGACTTATCACGTGTTATTAGTTCAAACAATGCCATTGAATTAGCCGTGTAAATGCTTCGATCTAACCATCTATTAAGCAGCGCTGACATGCCCGAACAGCAGTGTGGTTTACTTTGTAAACCACAACTTCGTTGTGACACCTGTTTCTGTTCCTTATGAATACATCTCCACTCTGTGTGGACGTGCGTGCGCGTACGTGTGAGTGCGTGGGTGCAAGTGTTCTTAAGTGCCTGCGTCTACATGCGTGCATGTGCCAAGTCGTTGTTTACAAGCAAATCGAGCAATTTGCTGAAGATTTGCTGACCTTGACAAAATTGAGAACGTAAAAGGGTCGATTTAGATCATATCCTGCTCAAATTGAACTTGGTTCCAAGCTGGGTCTCTCTGATCTCTGGACACACACACACACACACACACACACACACACACACACACACACACACACACACACACACACACACACACACACACACACACACACACACACAGGTCTAAATGCAGTATGAAGTGTGGAGGTGATTTCATATCCACATGACTGACACAGCTGGAATTAAGTTGGCAGCTAGAAAGAGCATGCTTGTGTGTGTGCGTGTGTGTCTGTGAAGTTGTGGGTGTATGTATGTGTGTTTGTGTATGTGTGTGCGTTGAAAGAGCTGTGTTCTTACCTACTTCTTACAGGGTTTTTGAGGCCTTTATGACGTGATAAACATCTGGAACCGAATGAGTCACTCACCAAGTCTGTCACTAATCCCTTGGGTTGGTGTGTGTTTCCTGCACACATACACGCACACACACTCCAGCACTCACACAGGCGCACACAGTTCATATTGACCAAAAAGGGTAAAATCTTCAATTTGATTTAGTGAAATATCCCTTGACAGCTTGCATCAAGATTTCTTCAGTTCGCTAAATTATCCGCTTGAATATAGCGCTGGTATTTTCCATATTGAACTTGCGATTTGATTCCTGAAGGAAAACCTTGTGTGAAAAAAAAAAAAAATTGGCTCGGGCTTTGGTGATAGAGAACGTATACAGTGTTGCCGCGGAGACACTGTACTGCACTGTTGAGCTCCCCATAATCTGTGAACACACGACCCAACGCACGCAAGGAAATCTGTTTGGTCCGTGACTCCGATTCTCACAACTCAAACACCTTGGCTAAGCGCTCTGCTCCTCAAACGCTCTCTGTTACGTCAACACACACACACACACACACACACACACACACAACACACACCACACACACACACACACACACACACACACACACACACACACACACACACACACACACACACACACACACACACACACACGTATACACATAGGCCTACTTACACATATATACACATACCGGTATACACACGTAGGACTACTGTACACACAGACACATACAAACCCTGAGCGTGTTGGAGAGACAAACTTTGCACAGCATTCATTTACACTTCTAACATTTACAGACCAAAACCACACACACGCACACAAACACACACACAGATCATACGCACTCATCCACTCAGCAAATATGGTCAGTATAATAGGGAAATGGAATACAAATATGAGGCGTCTCTTCTCCGGGGGAGAACACTGTTCAGTGCTTTCTTCACGCTCAGCTCTTCAGTCGTGTCCTTCAGTGGTCCTCCATCACCAGTGTCTCTCTGCTCTGCTTAAAGTGGAGAAAAACGTGTGCACGGCTGAACCCGTCTCCCAAAATGGCGGTCAGAGTGGACTTGATTGTTCTCTGGCCGTGTACACCAGCCCAGTTCAGACCAAAGATTTGCCTCGCAACGACTTGCACCGAGACTGTTTTGGAACGTCGCAGGGGAAAAGTTGCAGCAGTGTGAACTGGTCGTTGCAGCGCGGCTGATGCCGTTGCAAGGAGTCGCAAGGAGTCGCCAGACGAGATTGAACATGTCCAATCGCCAGGCCCAGTTCGCCCAGTTCAGGCCAAAGATTCGACTTGCAACTCGCTCCTTGCGACCCCTTGAGACGTTGCGACGAGACGGGCTGCAACGTTCTAAAAACTAGGCAGCTCACACTGCTGCTCCGGGCGGCGCGTAGGGGAGGGCTTGGGCAGAGGTGTCGCTGCGCTGTCTCCACAGAGACAAGTTACAACGCAGCGATATCATCATGAGCAGTTAACTGGGGAGTATAAGTGAAACCGCGAGCTGCTGATCATGTAAACGTACAAAGACTTTGAAGGATGGTGCGATAGATAGAGAGACGCAGAGGAACTGTTCTTAGAAAGCTTTTGTCGAGATAAAAAAAGAAATTGGTCAGTAAAATAAAGAATATGCTGCGTTGTTGCACTAAATAGTTAATCGCCTTCGTAGCCTACATTCAGATGTGAACTCATTCTTGCATACGGGCATATCTTCATTCATAAATTAAAACATTCGGGAGAGTATGCAAATTATTCTAAAGAGGTCTAGACTCCGTGCTCAACCCGCCTTCTCCAATGAACCAAGAAAGCCCGCGTCTTGACGAACGGGGGATTTTAGCCCCTCGGTTTTATACAGGAAACTTGAGATAAGACGTTGAAATTGCCGGGCGTGCCAAGCCGCGACCGAACCGCTTGGCAATGTAAAAAGGCCTAATGAAAAGGAGAAGACAGCGAGTTAGAAAGCCAAGAGTATGGAGCCGCATTTGGGTAGGCCTACTTCCGCGGCAGAAACAGTGTCCTATGCCAATATTTGTAGAGAGATTTCTATTGGCAAAAACGGTTGTTTTATTTGTATTGATCCCCTTCGAGAATTTGTGTGTAAAGGGGTGGGTCTAGGCTATATTCTCGCCTTTCTCCTTTGTAAAGCGCATTGTGGGCCTATTGCTTTTGGGCCGATACTGCGCCCATTCCTTGATTCGTTCTGCCGCAGCACTCAAAATAATTAATTTTGTTCAAATGTTCATCCAATCCACTCCAATAAGTGGTCCTGCATTGAGCTTAAATCCAACTCTAACAAATAAAGAGTCCAGTTTTAAGTTTCATAGAATATTTGTACACTCCCCCTCCCAGGGCATGTTAAATTAGTGCATGCCCTGCCAGCCGCCACTCGTAACACACTTTTAAAATGCAGTCGTCAATTGATGGAATGGGTTATTTCATATATTATCATAACCAAAATTTGGAATTAATCAGATAAATTGTAGAAAATAATACTGAAATGTCTACTTTTTGGTTGAACACATTTGAAAGAAATATTTATGACCCCCAATGTTGACCTGAAGTTGGCGCCACTGATTGGTAGACTATCTCAGAACCTAGTATTCTAAAGCTTTAAGGTGTTTCACTCGCCTCTGTCCTCAAGTGATGGAAAGGAAAAGATCTGTGAAAAGGTTTTAGAGGCAATACTAGTATTGTTTTAATTTGTGTTCACTGTGATGAAGCTTTTGGGAAATGACATTGCTAAATTGTGATTTGGCAATAGTGTGTTCTCTCAAGGGTATCCCAATGAAAAGATAGTGATAAAGAGTCTGAATAGTATAGATCCCGCTCTCCCTCTCTCACTCTCCCTCGCTCTCCCTCTCTCGCTGTCCCTCCCTCGCTCTCCCTCGCTCTACCTCTGGATATTGAGACTAAATCAGCCAGGTATGTCTGGTAGAGTAGTTGGAAAACTTCTCCTGACTCCAATAAAAAGTTTAATTAACTACTGGGACCCCTGCTGTGTGTGTGTGTGTGTGTGTGTGTGTGTGTGTGTGTGTGTGTGTGTGTGTGTGTGTGTGTGTGTTGTTCTGTGTGTGTGTGTGTGTGTGTGTGTGTGTGTGTGTGTGTGTGTGTGTGTGTGTGACGGGCAAGCTTGTGGTTCTTGACGACTGTCTATTGGTCAGGGAATCTATTGACCTTGCGTCGCCGTTTTGCGTCTGGCTGCTCTGGGGGGACGGGGACGGGGACGGGGGGGACAGAGGGTGAGAATTTCTGCCGGCGTTTAGTGTGTCTTTGTGTGTTAGTGAACTTCACGGGTGGATTTCGTGTGTGTGTGTGTGTGTGTGTGTATGTCAGACGGTAGGCCTACTGTGGAGTGGAACAGAGCCTGTTTTGTTACGGCCAGCGGGGAGGTGAGGGTGTTGGAGGGTGTCACTCAACAAATCTCCGCGGTAACCAGAACTGCTCTGGAGGAGGCTTTTAGGCCAGTGGATTTACAGCTCCACCCTGTCAGGTCGGGGTAGGGGGGCACCTATGAAATATTATGTTTATAAATATAACCAATAACATTTGCGGCGCCGAATGCAGTGGCACTAGTATTCCTGCAGGGGCGCTCTACCACTGCTGGATGCAACTCGGGGAATAAACAAGATAAGAAATACCAATGAATGAATGAATGAATGAATGAATGTGTGGCCCTTGCAGCAGGTAAGACTATTCAGGTCAGCAGAGGGGGCGCGTGGCATGTGACCCTGCCGCAATTAGTGATTAGCTTATATGTTCTGTTGCTGCTAACCACTCGCCAGTAAAAACATTAAATTCTTCCATGCTCATGTAAGTCTTACTCAGAGTGTGTGTGTCTGTTTGTGTGTGTTTAGTGAAGGTCAGCATGCTGTGAGAACCCATATCTCTTCCTCCACTTATGCATCTCAAAAGATTGAATAAACCCTTGTCCAGTCTCTCACTTCAACACGCACAGACCTCTGTACACACACACACACACACACACACACACACACACACACACACACACACACACACACACACACACACACACACACACAGACAGACACACACAGACAACAGACAGACAGACAGACAGACACAACAGACAGACAGACAGACAGACAGACAGACAGACAGACAGACAGACAGACAGACAGACAGACAGACAGACAGACAGACAGACAGACAGACAGACAGACAGACAGACAGACAGACACAGACACACACAGACACACACAGACACACGTATACACACATGGCCACAAACACTCATATAGACGCGCACATACTGCGAAGCTGCTTTAGGGATTAGATATGGATGCTTGTTTTTGTTTTAAGATTGGTATATCACACTTTTCTCATTCACACACACTTTCTCGGTAATGTTAACACTTTATCTTCCATTTTGATGGCCTGGAATGCAGAGTTATTTATAGATTCAGACTTAAGAGTCATTTTATGGACATTTTTATAGGTGTTTTAGGGTCGCTTTATTGCCGTTTTACTATTCAAACATAAAGATGAATATGGGGAAATTTGAAAGCCCAGATTTAGCACATTGATGAGCTCAAATAGTGATCTGCTATCCCGGTGGGATCTGTAATCCGAATATCTATTACGTTTCTAAAAGGATCAGCTGAAGTTATGCCTGCAATTTACCTGGCCGTCCTCCCGAGTTTACTTTAAGAAGAAAACGGCCCCTCTGGGGCGGGTTGAGCAGCGAGGCCAGCCCGTGTTGTTTAAGGACCTAGGCTATTTAGATGGAGTGGAAAATTACATTTCGGGGGTCTTCAGAAACCGTGACTTTACATGGTCCCTCAGACAATAAGGGGGCACTTTACCGCTATAAAGGAACTGGAGACCCTCTGACCGCGCCATGGTGACCGCGGGGCCATAAATGTCAACTTGGTGACGGCACACAGCCTCTCTGGGGGCCCCCTACGCTGCTGCGGGCCGGCCCCTCGGAGGACCCCACCCGTGATGGTTGGGTCCAATATGGGGCTCCAATAAATATTGACCCTGAATTAGACACGTGAACGTGCACGAGCTTACTTGCTACCAGACAGAATACACACACACACACACACACACACACACACACACACACACACACACACACACACACACACACACACACACACACACACACACACACACACACACACACACACACACACACACACACACACACACACACAGTGCTTCCTGTTGGAGGATATTAGGACGCACATGCTTTTATTTAATCCAGTCATACTTTGTGAATCAATCAGACACATTTAACGTTGCACACTGCTGGGTCAGGGACAAGGACTTCATTTCTGAGGGTGCAGGGTTACCATGGAAATAAGGCTGCTTTCACTCAAACTGTCCCTCCATATATTTGAAAATCCCTCACAAGGTTGCCAGTTTTCGAGCACTGTTTTGATACATGGAAAAATACCGGTTCCAGTCTACCCAATACTGCCTTACAGCATCATCCATTTATGCAGAGCTGGCAACCCTGACACAAAGTCAATCCAATGTTTTGCTCCCAGTGAATCCCAAGTTTCTAAGCTCCCCATTGTGTTCGGGAGAATTTTGTTTTAGTTAGTATTGTTATTTGTTGGTTTTAATAGATGTTTCGGCATCTAGGCATTACCTAAAAATGAACCAACAACTCAGACGAAGGAAAGCCAGTCCTCCAGCTGACGTCACTTCCTGTCCCAAAAGCCAAAACAAATCAGTTTAGTTGGTAGCTCTCCGCGGGCCAGGATACCACATAACCCCCCCCCCCCCCTTCTGTGCTTTCATGTGGCAAAACCACATGAAAGCTGTTTACCTGGTGTTTTTTGGCCGACTAACTAATTGGGTGTCAGGGTCATAAAGCTAAATTTAAAACAACAGAAAGCGGCGCGTTTGTGGTTGGCATCAAATTTGGCAGAAAGAAATTAAGTTTCTGCCAGTCATATAATTAATTAATAATACACTTAATATTAAAGAGCTTTCTTTAAAATTATTACATTGAGTATCGAAGATGCTGGATAGATAGCTATCGTAATAAATTATAGTATGCAATTGGTGCAACTTTTGAATGCCTTGATTATTCAACATATTTCCTCCTTGTCTTCATACAGCAGTTGGAAGGTACTGTAAGACATTTCCAGTCTGATGAAGAGGCGGGATTACATCTGTTATTTCTCAGTGGGCTACATGCTTTCCTCCAGAAGTTCACTGCCTTCGCCCGCTCAAATGAGCTGGAATCATTCATTTTAATGACAAGCCTTTGATTAGCTAATAGCCGTGGTCAGCATCACCAGGGAACATTGTTATGCCTAATAGATCCCTTATGCCCCCCAGGGTGAAAAGCCAAAGCCAGCACTTAAACAACACACCCCAATCATCTCTATTAGGTGATTGGTTTCCATCACTTTCGCCAGCCTCTCCCCCTGCCCCTCCCTACATTAAGTTAAATATTTATGTTGTACCATTCACCATATTAAACTGGAAAATGTCTAATATAAAGTAGTAAGGATATCATTCAAATCCTTTAAAAAAAAAAAAGTGTATTATCAAAGCAAGATCATATATAGCCATGCCAATATCCCAGTGTAAACTGGTTTGGAATATTATAGTTTTGGTTAGGTGTACTAACTAAAAACATATTATTGTGTTTTACAATCAATAATGCACAAGTGTCATTTTAAAAATTGTCCATTTCCTTGTCCCTTTTCCTCATGCAGTCAGACTATGAGCTCCTTTGGGCTGTGGTCTCTAAGGGCTCCATCTGAATGATAAGGAGGACGAAAACTACTTTAACGTTTCAGTTACTTTTATGGGTGTTTTCTTGATACATGATAGAAAGAATTGCGCAAATCCCATAAATGAATACTTTTGTTGCCAGAGTGAGTAAGACTTCCCTCTAGCACACAAATGTTCCCATTTAGCAGACGCTTCCCTAAAGTCCAAAGCCACTTCCAAGTGAGGCTGAGAACAACCCAGCACAATCAATAGTGGATCAGCTACACCCCAGAAGAGAGCTGCTTGCCAAAATGCATTCAATACTGCACTTTTCCTCCTTCTGCTTTGACCGGATCATTTTATAGAAACAACTGAATCCCAGACAAAAGGCCATTCAGTGCGAGTCGGGCCGGTCCACCGACGGTGCAGCTGTAGGCCACTGAGCCTACCCCATCGCCCGCCTCTCAATGAATTCCTCATTCTAGAGCCGTGGTGCAATTTGGCGCGCGGGGGCCGTTTGTTTACCGAGGAGGGTATTAAAATGCTCCGCATTCCGCTGTTTACTGACAGGATCACGGCCCAGAAACGCCGTCTGCGAGCGTCTGTTTCCTTGCTACTGGCGGAGGAGGCAAGTCCTCGAGGCAGTCTTGTTTTTGCCAAAATTAGGACAGTTTCCATTTGGGTTCATTATTTTTCACTTTGGGAGATTGGCACTCTCTTCCGAGCGAGACTACCAGCCGGAGTGTCCTCAGCCTACCTGTAGACAATGTATTATATTTGCAAGATGCCTCACACCCTATACCTGCCTCTTAACAAGCTGCATCACGATAGCTAATGTCGTGCAGGCGGGAGGAAGTCTAACACCCAGCAGAGGCAGTGAATCTCTAAACTTGAACACGGTGTGTCAACTTCCCAATCCCTATTCAGTGTATCTCTTAAGGGGTACAGGTGTATGCTAAAGGCCTGAAGTAGTAATCTACACAGAGGTATAAAAGGGGATAAGTCAGGTGTTCGGCACCATACCGTGTTTAAGGATCTTCCGCTGTGCTGAATGACCCACCACAACCATGGCTGCTTGCCTCATTTCAAGTCTATGAAGAGAACAGAGTGGTTTTCAAAATAGAAGCTCTCACAGGGCCTTAAATATACAGTGGCCAGCCCATGCCGTTAAAACCGCTAGTTGCTAGTTTTGTAATATGCATTGTGGCCGACTTTAAAGTTTTATATAGCATAAGCCGCCGGGAGTTGCTCTGCGATGGTCAGAGGCTCGCTGCCAGGAAAGACATCTGCCATTCTTCTTCAGTCCAACTTTATCTGTGCACTGAGTTAATGCGTTATACATCCACTTTGCTGCAGACCCTCTTTTCTTTGATTCGCCATGCATCACCTCAAGAGTTTATTAGATAGTTTTGTTTATTGCAGAGTAGACAACAACCCCAATATATAAAGAAGTACACAGCCATTGGGCTTGGGATTGAGTGGAAAGGATCTCTGATGTGGTATGACCAGCTCAGGGTTTAAAGGGGCCTCTAAGGTCTTCTAGGAAACAGGAAGAGAGGAGGAGGAGGAGGAGTAACTGTCTATGAAGTGTTCCGTTTCCATAGCTGCTCTAATGTTGTACTTATGGCGGAAATTCCATGTTCTAGGTGAAAGCTGCAAATCTTTTGCAGATTTAAAACAGAGAACGTGTGTGTGTGTGTGTGTGTGTGTGTGTGTGTGTGTGTGTGTGTGTGTGTGTGTGTGTGTGTGTGTGTGTGTGTGTGTGTGTGTGTGTGTGTGTGTGTGTGTGTGTGTGTGTGTGTGTGTGTGTGTGTGTGTGTGTTAATCGTCGGCTGTTGTTTTGGTGTACAGGCATGCATTCCACAGCGCATGCACACACCCTGCAGTGATTGGTCCCAATTGAAACATAAGTCTACTCAGATAAGGAAAACCCCATAACACAGCTATGATGTAACGCTTCCATTCGCCCAAGCATGCAGGGACGCCAAGAAAACACAAGACAAAGCGGTCCGTTTTCCCCCTTACATTACGTAAAAGGTCGAGCTACCTCAAGAGGCTGCCATACCATGCGCTGCTACACTACACTTTAGTACTCAGAAGCGGCCCCGGTTCGTGCCTACTGTTTAGTCTGAGATTGATGCCCTTCCATCTCATGCACGCACTCCCCAGTTAATGTGCAGCTCCAGCCCCACGGCAACGCTGGGATTAGAAGGAACGTATTTCTTATTGTTTAGAAGAAGGAAATGGTTTGTTGTTGTTTTTTTTCCTTCGTTTTTATCTTCCACATAGGGTCCCCGCCACGCCACTCCGCGGCTCCGTCGGCCGAGAGAAAAATAAATACAGACAGCGACAAGTACATCTCCTCCCACACCGCCTCTAAACACACTGTTATGTGACCAGTCCTCCCCCACTGCGGACGCCATTCATAAAACCCCCCGGCCGGCGGCGGCTGAGTGAAGCGGCTCGATTTGAAGAGAGGCCCTCGAGCGATGATAAGCGTAGGAGTTAAGTCAGGGGCCCCCTGGAGGAGTCGGGGGGAGGAGGGGAACAGGTATTTGATAGCAGAGGCCTAATCACTTTTGTCTGAATAGGTTTCAGCGGGCCTTTGGAGAGGTGGTGTCATTAGTAAGAGTAATGGCCTGTCGAGCTGGGAGAAGCAACACTGAGCCTCACGTGGAGCGGGATGGATGGTGGACCTGATTCAGAGCTCATCTCACTTTGTTTCACCCTTTTTTCATCAAGGATTGCAATTTATTTCCAGAGGTTTCTAGAGGTTTCAATTACACCTAATATAAGTATTATTTTACAAACTTCTTATTCATTTGAGGAATGTGACTTGATTAATCTGCAATGCAGATATTCAGCTTAATGATACGATAATATTGACAGGACTCATGAGAAATAGTTGTAAAAGAGATAAAACAGTATCATTTCCTTTATAGGAAAATATCCCAACACTGTAACATGTTATTGATAGTTTGATGATTCTTATAACATTAGATTGGTTCGATTAACAATACAACTCTAATGGACACTGTGATCACAACGGAAAAAATATCATCCGGTTGTTGTTGTTGATATTGTAGCTGAACAGCGATAGCTTGAGGGCTGGAGACATTACCAGAGGGAACTGTGGTGAAAGAGGATATTTTTTAAGATTCTTGGAGACATGGGGCTGGCGGAAAGCAAACTTGACATAAGACAAATCCCACACCTCGTTCCAGAGGAAACGTATTCCTCCTTGACCATCATCCAGTCCCCCTGCTGTTCCACTCTCTCCTGTCCTCCACCCTCCCTCCATCAATCCCCTTTGTGTCTGTGGGTCTCTTTTTAATCTCACCATCTCCCCCTACCTATCGTCGTTCCTGCTTCCCTCCCTTACTTTGGCCCCTCTTAATCTCTCGCCCCACGCCTGTCTCTCTCTCTCTACTGACAGCGGGGCAGAGTGTGTCAGACAGGCAAACACACTCACCCCTCCAAACACCTTGCGCAAGGAGGGGTGGTGGATTGCCGTTGGAACAACACACAGCCGTGACCGGTTACAGTCAGGCCCTTTTACTTTGTATTTTTATCTCATGGCTTTTCCATTTTTGAAGATGTTAACCACTCAAAAAACAAGAGGCTCTCAAAAAGCCGACCCAGACTTCTTGGCAGGGCGCTAAGCCGAATGGCCGCTGCCCGTACAATCCCTTGTTCTATTGGGCACAACCACATTTGTATTTTCTCTCTCCAGATGTTCTCGTGAGACATCTTGAGGGATAGAGTTCCGGGCCAAAATGAACAAATCCTTCATTGAAAGGCCAACAAACTGCTTGTGCTTTTCCTGTCGGCCGGGACTCGACCTGAATCGGTGTTCTCTGACGCAGGTCGGCTACAGCGCGGTCCAGGAGTGTGGTCGTCTGGCACCCATTGGTGTCGTGCCCTGTGATCGGTTTGATTTAAATTAGATTATGCTGACGTGCATCGTAAGCGTAAAGGACATTTCATTAAGCGGAGCTGGTCTTGAAGGCCATGACTTTAATTATACGGATTGTGTCGGTAACAGCGTTTGCTGAACTCGGACCAACACTCCTCCATGAAAGAGGAAGTTCTCCCTCCTCTTCTGAGGAAACCTCCCTCTGAGTCACTCAAATGGCAGTTCATTATGTGATGAGCACCGCATTTAGGGTATGCATCTGCGCCTGTGATACTACTAATACCGACTTAGTAACTGCTTACGACTAATTTGAGAACATCTTAAATATCTGAAGCCATGGTTCATCAGTGGAACTGCTTGTAGCCAAGTGAGCACGCACATTGACACACCAAGCACTAACGTGTGTGTGTGCATGTGCGTGTGCGTGTGTGCGTGTGCGTGTGCGTGGTAGTACAATAGGCGAGTCTGTACATGATACATGCCAGGCTACACAATTGGCTGGACCATGTTTTGGTGTGTGTGTGTGTGTTTGTGTTTGTGTTTGCCTGAGTCACACCTACCAAAAAACGCCTAGCGGTCTCCCATTTAAACATTGCACCACAATTACTGAGGGTTAGGAGCCACAGGATAGTGAGGAATGTCACCAGGTTGTTTCAAGCCTCCAGAAAATGTTTTCTTACCATTCTTCAAACAAGAGCTGGGGTGATGATCACGATGTGTGTGACACATTGATGTCCAGGCTGTTGTACCTGCTGTAGTGGCTGGACCACCTGCTAATACACATCCCTTATTAAATATAATCATACAATCATGCATGCAGACACACACACACACACACACACACACACACACACACACACACACACACACACACACACACACACACACACACACACACACACACACACACACACACACACACACACACACACACACACACACCCCAGCATGAGAGGCCATCAGTGGGCTCCTTGCTGGCCCTTGTCCTAGCTGCGTAGTATTTCCGTGAGACCTTCCCAGAGCAGCTTGCTCTGCTTTTTTGGTTTTATTTCTTGGCCCTCCAGCATCCACATGGGTCATCTGGTTGTCAGGGGTTCTGGACCACGCCAGATTGGTGCCACTGGTGTTAGATGAGGGGTGTGTGTGTGTGTGTGTGTGTGTGTGTGTGTGTGTGTGTGTGTGTGTGTGTGTGTGTTGTGTGGTGTGTGTGTGTGTGTGTGTGTTGTGTGTGTGTGTGGTGTGTGTGTGTGTGTGTGTGTGTGTGTGTGTGTGTGTGTGTGTGTGATCGCGATCGCTTTGTCACAACTCCTTCCTTTGCCTCGCTTCTTGATCTCTTCCTCGCTTCATCCCACTGCCTTCGTTCTCATGTTTTACCTCTGTTCTCTCCCTTCTCTGTTCTCGTCTCTTCTTTCTCTCCGTCCGTCCCCCACCCAGCCCACACTCTCTCCTCCTTGCTTCCTCTGCTGCCATTACATGGAAATGTCTTCAGCAGAAACTCTTTCCTGGATGGAGGAAAATAGTACAACAGATGCAGTCTCTGTTCACCTCGCTTAGCCAAACTGGGGAGGGGTGTGTGTGTGTGTGTGTGTGTGTGTGTGTGTGTGTGTGTGTGTGTGTGTGTGTGTGTGTGTGTGTGTGTGTGTGTGTGTGTGTGTGTGTGTGTGTGTGTGTGTGTGTGTGTGTGTGTGTGTGTGTGTCACTGCTTGTGTTGTCTATGCACTAAAGCCAGATGGAACAATTCTGTCGCTAATCATTACATTACAAAACCCTTGGATAACAAATCCTGTGTCTACCAGGGCTTTCCTGTTGAACTGAATGCAAAGATATACAACTATTAAACAGAGACCCACTATGCATCAATGCAATACACGCAGCAGTATATATGTTGGTAGTAAGGAGTTATATTGTGAGTTACCTGCATACCTCAATGTGCTCAACAGGTCCCTGAAGGTAAGAGCAAGATAATTATAAACCAAAGTCCTAAAAACGAGACACTCTTTCTGTCTGAAAAGATAAAGTTGAGATGGAAGACATGAAGGGGGGAAAACATGAAGGGGTTTGAGTTTAATCACTAGAAGGCGATGAAAGAGTAGTTCTTTAAAGAGATATGGAGGCGTCCAAAGAGGGCGTGCCAACCTTCTCTCGGTCGACACTTTGGTGACTCAGACATTTGGTTTGTTAGGAAACTGGACCTGAATTCACTGGAAAGCCTCGTCAGCTCTGTCCCTTTCGTCAGACGTGTAGACGCGTACATTTAGTTGGGTTGAGTTAAGTTAAGAGGGCAGACTGGATTCTTGAGTCTCCAGTCCTTATGAAGTGAATAGGGAATATCTTTGAGCATACAGAGATGGCAGTTTAAACAGTAATCTAAGGGAGAGTTTTGTTTGTGGATTTTTAACTTTTGTACACCAATAAACAGGTTTGGAGAGTAAAGAGCATACACACAGGGTGAGGTTTCTCCCGTGGGGGCTTGTTGTTTTCTTTAAATGTGTACAATTTCAAATCTTGAGTATACTTTGAATAGACGGACATTGAATTGTTTATTTTTGAATGGTCCATCAAATAAATCCACCGAGTGGACGAGACACACACAGTCGTAAATGATGGCGACCGTCGTGCCTGTAGCATAAACCCCAGGATTCAGAACATCAGAAACCCTCTCTGTATCACGATATTGAATCTTGTGTTCCATCTTCTCATGCTCCCTTGGTGTTTGTATCGGGTCCTGCTTGGCCAACCCGTGGTGGTGGGAGTGGATATGCACACAAGAGGTTGGGTGGGTGGGGGAATCTAACCAGCAGCCTCTTCTGTGCCCTCTCAGCTTAGCAATCCACCCCTCCAGTGTTTTTAATGAGATCCATTTTTAGAAAGAGAAAGTAAATACCTGAATCCATGTGGGTTTTTTTTGTCACTCAGTGCATTTTTCCAGGCTCATGCGGTTTTCATTAGTAAGTGAGGATGATGATGAAACAGATTTAAACAGATAATGTAGTCCCTTAATTAAAATGTTATTTGCAGGTTGATTGATGATGTAATTTTAGCGCTGGAAGGTTATCTTTAAATGCATATGAAGACCGTGGTGGAAGTATTAGTTTTGGGTCACTAAAGGATATTTGGAGAGGTATGGAAGCACATGCTCGTGTGACGGAGGCAAAACCTAATCTCTGTTTGTAATCTGCCATTGTAGCCGACGTATAAGCTAGCCTCTCTCTAAACTTTCTCTAAACTAGCCAGTCAGGCTGCCAGAAGTTAGTGTTCCTCACATGATTACAGGGAGGCTGACGTTCTAATTAAAGTCCTCACAACCTCCCAATACCAAACAACACCACTGTCCTCGCTGTTGTTAGCAAACACATTTTCTTTCTTTTATTGTAAAATCCAATGTAGGCATTCCAACTGCCTTATATTTAATGGTTTTGCTTTCATTTATTGACTTTCATTCACATATAGATGGAGAGAGAGAGAGAGAGAGAGAGAGAGAGAGAGAGAGAGAGAGAGAGAGAGAGAGAGAGAGAGAGAGAAGAGAGAGAGAGAGAGAGAAGAGAGAGAGAGAGAGAGAAGAGAGAGAGAGAGAGAGAAGAGAGAGAGAGAGAGAGAGAGACAGAGAGAAAGAGAGAGAGAGAGAGAAGAGAGAGTGAGAGAGAGAGAGAGAGAGAGAGAGAGAGAGAGAGAGAGAGAGAGAGAGAGAGAGAGAGAGCAAGCATAGACTCAAAGAGCAAGCGTTAAGATGGGTGTGTTGACCCGCTGTCTTTCTATTTTTACGTGCACACCAGCCCAGTGGGGCTGTTTAATGAAGGGGTTGAGAGGAAAGGCTGCATTGAGGAGCATCTGGGAAAGGAAACCCGTTCCTTCAGCCGTTCCTCCTTTTCCTCCGAGTATTCACTGTACAGCACAGTATACCACCCATCCACAGCTGTGTTCTATGTTAACATTGAAATAACTTTAAATAATGTTTCTTTGCATATATTGCGGCTATTGCTTGGAGGGATTGATTGGTAACGTGACAGGATCAACTTCAGGTCACCGTGCATTCGAAACAAAAGCTGGAGCGGAACGAAACACACATCATGGCTCACTATTCAAGATTACCAAATACGCTTCTCGGAGGTCCATGGCATCTGAATTTTATGTATCGATGGCCTATTCCGTCAACCACTCCTAGTAAGTGAAAGCTTGTCTCTTTACGGGGACAGAGATGTGGAAAGAATTCTTGGTTTCTTGGTTTTGTCATACAGGGTCCATAACAACAGCCCATACACACAGCAACATCACTTGTCACTGATGGACACAGCACACACACACACACACACACACACACACACACACACACACACACACACACACACACACACACACACACACACACACACACACACACACACACACACACACACACACACGTGGCACTAGGATCCCAGGCCTGCCACACATTGAACAATGCACCGGCGATGAACAGCGACGATGGTTCTGGCTTCAAGTTGCCGCAAAATCAAGTAGGAACAGATGCCTTATTATTGAGTATCAGTGTGCTGTGGTTTGTCGTGGGGCAGATGCCTCCACATACTGCATGTGTACTTTATTTCAGACAGAAGATTCAATCCGTGCGTGCGTGCGTGTGTGTGTGTGTGTGTGTGTGGTTTGTGTGTGCAGTGCCTCCTACTGCATGTGTACTTTATTTCAGACAGAAGATTCAATCCGTGCGTGCG
>OLKM01001266.1:0-50000 GCA_900291075.1 Melanogrammus aeglefinus | reverse complement strand
ATGCCTGCACAATAGCGTGGTCACGGTCCCCCCCCCTCCAGCCCAGTTGTGGCTCCGCCTGGCCACGGCCTCTGGAACTCCAGCTTCAGATGGACTGCGGCGAGACAAGTGAAGCCAGCGACCGGCTCCTGTCACACGTGTATTTATGTAGCAGGCCAGCCGTGCACAGAAGCTAGATGGCCACCCCCATCCAACATGTAATTAGAGGTTTTTTTTGCCTGTGCATTCAAATACGCCCATGCACATACACACAGGCTAGGTACACGTATAAGTCAAATCTAAATCCTGTTCTATTGAATCTATGCTTTGAATTTTTACAGAAGAGACATGGGTCCTTCCCACACAATATATTTACGCAAACATGCACACACACACACACACACACACACACACACACACACACACACACACACACACACACACACACACACACACACACACACACACACACACACACACACACACACACACACACACACATACGCAGGCGTGCCGACACATACGCAGGCGTGCCGACACATACACAGGCAGGCATGCACACACACACACACACACACACACACACACACACACACACACACACACACACACACACACACACACACACACACACACACACACACACACACACACACACACACACACACACACACACACACACACACACACGCGCACAAACATTGTTCGCCCGGGTTTATGTTGACAGTACCGCTGAGTATGGAAACATTGGGGAAAGGGCAGGCAGGATTCATGGTTTGGAAAGAATAAGATGTCTGCCCAACATGGTGATTAGTAATAACTCAGAATAAATACTTTCCTAAATGTGATCATAATGATGATGCATTAGCTGAATTAGAGGTATATGGGCAAACCATTTATGGAACCAATTAGCTTTTGACAAAGTTGCGGAAAGCTTTCCTTTGGCTTTCTAGTCACAGTCACTATAAAATCCTTTTAAACAAAACGGTTTCCATGACAACAAGGTCACCCCACCCAGGCCTACATTAACTCCCTGCTGCGAGTAGTGGTGTTGTACTACAATGTGTGGCCTCTGCCTGCCCGGGTTGAATCATCATCAGGAGGGCTGTGTTTGTTGTGTTGTGTGTGTGTGTGTGTGTGTGTGTGTGTGTGTGTGTGTGTGTGTGTGTGTTGTGTGTGTGTGTGTGTGGTGTGTGTGTGTGTGTGTGTGTGTGTGTGTGGTGTGTGTGTGTGTGTGTGTGTGTGTGTGTGTGTGTGTGTGTGTGTGTGTGTGTGTGTGTGACTCAAAGCTAGCTGTAAGTGTCCGTTTAAGTCCTCTTCCCTCCAATTAGTGTGTTTGCTTGTGGTTACAGTCAAAACAAAATTAAATTAACTTTGTATTTAACCAATATTCAACCATAATTGTATCCTAGGGCCTGTGTATTCTCGGATGAGGAGGGGGTGGGGGGGTTCTTTTCAATGAAATGGCTGCTAGATTCTAGTCTTTCTCAGTAAATTCGGTTATAGTCATCTATTTATTGGATGAGACTCACTGTCTAAAAAAAGTTGTGTGTGTGTGTGTGTGTGTGTGTGTGTGTGTGTGTGTGTGTGTGTGTGTGTGTGTGTGTGTGTGTGTGTGTGTGTGTGTGTGTGTGTGTGTGTGTGTGTGTGTGTGTGTGTGTGTGTGTGTGTGTGTGTGTGTGTGCTTCCTGCTAAAGTCATCGCCCAGGCAGTGGGGACCCGGCTAATGGCAGATATTGCAGAGCCTCATGTTCTCGGGGAGCCCGGAGAGCCTGATTGATATCAATGTGTTCCCCACACCGCTCTCTGCTCTCCCTCTGTCCAGCCCCCTCCTCCTCCACCTTTATCGATGTTAAACAGATGTTTCCCCCTCCCTCTCTCCCACTCTATCTCTTCATCGTTACATAATTAGAGCCACTCGGGATGACCTGCGTATCGCTCACACGTCCCCCCCGGACAGCCCCCCCCCCCCCCCCCCAGAGCCCCCCCACCCAGCTGCTTAATGGATGAAGGGCTCTCCTCTTCCCTCCTTCCAACTTCTCCTCCCTCCTTCTCCGCCTCCTTACTCTCTCTCATTCAGAAGCGTGACCAGTTCCTAACACTGGAATTGGCAGCAGGAGTTTGTGTGTGTGTGTGTGTGTGTGTGTGTGTGTGTGTGTGTGTGTGTGTGTGTGTGTGTGTGTGTGTGTGTGTGTGTGTGTGTGTGTGTGTGTGTGTGTGTGTGTGTGTGTGTCCCTGCTGCTGTGTGTGTCTGTGTGTGCTATATTTAGGGAGTGTGTGTGCGTCTCTGCGTGTGTGTGTGTGTGTGTGTGTGTGTGTGTCCCTGCTGCTGTGTGTGTCTGTGTGTGCTATATTTAGGGAGTGTGTGTGCGTCTCTGCGTGTGTGTGTGTGTGTGTGTGTGGGTGGGCGAGGGGGGGACCCCTGACTATTTGCAAATTTTCAATCAGCTTCAAGATGCTGGAAGGTAATGTAGTGGCAGCAGGGAAGGTCAGAAGACCAGACAGCGGTGATAGCAGAAAACTGTCTGTGGGGACTCTATCATCTCCCAGAATGTGTTTAACCGACGGGCAGGCGTGACATTTCACAAGACGCACACTTTCTGCTTAACCCGGGGCGCCATGGAGAGCGCCATGGCACCAATAGCTTTCATTCAACTCCACCGCCATCTTGAGTTTGAACCCCAGTTGGCCGGAAAAAAGTGAAGGCTGGAAGTGAAGATGGATGTCAATGAAAGGGAAGACAGAATGGAAACGCTCCGGGCAGCGCATTGAGAAACCAAATGGAACTTGTGTTGTGAACAACTAAAAGCAACACTTCAGTGAGCGGGGGAATAAGGCTCGGGGGGGGGGTTGGTACCGGAGCCAGCGGAGTGGCACTGTTGATAGAGGCTCAGCGCTAAGTGAGGACGTCAATGCTGACCCCTTCCACTCAATGACAGGCTGGACGTTTATGACGTTGGTTCATGCTCTCGCAATAATAACTTAACTTCATCTTCTTTCAACCGTACATCTCGTTATAGCAACATCTCAGACGTTTGCTGCGTGATCAGAAGAGGACATTGTGTCAAGACGATGTCTGCTTATCGCCCTGTAGTTTCGCATGCATGCTGTGCCTTACTAGTCAAATTAAAAATGGAAAGCATGCAATGCCGTCAAAACTGAAAATAACCGCGTTTTGTAATTTTCACCATGCATGTGTGAGGCCTGGTGAGACTTGGCTGCACATCTGGGCTGGTGTTTTAGCATCAGGGGAGAGGTGTGTGGATTCACAAGGTTCATGGGAGATTTTGACGGCAGCTGCTTTTCAAGATTTTCCCTGTTAGCATTCATTTAAGTCTCAGTGATGAACATTAACCTGTGTGGTGACTGTTGTACTTCTTTTTGTCGTTGAAGACTCAATGGTTGCCTGGCCGGGAAGGTCTTTGGTCAGTCAGAACGGACAGCCGCAGCAAGTTAAAAAGAAGCACCCGCCACACTGTGCGACTTCAGGTAACTACCCAGGCTGAGGAGGCTTCCAGCCCCCGTTCAAACGGGTTCGGGTTTGGGTTAACCTCCTTAAGCGGCTTCTTAAGGAGGCTTAGGGGATTGCATGGTACATAAGGAAATGGGTTATTTAAGCAAAGCACTATGATAAAGTATGTTATTATTGTACTCATTGTAATTGAGGTTGCAAAAGCAAGCCACTCTTATTGAAATTATTATTTGCAAATAATAATAATTAGTGTGAATGCAATGCAAGCAACACTTATTATAATGATCATAATTTAGTGTTGTAATAAGTGTGGTTGCAGTGCTGTCAGCGTGGGTGTTTTTATTATTATTCTGCACTGATCTCCTACAGTTTCCCATGTATCAACCTCAAGGGCAGTCTGGCTGAAGAAATGCATTTGGCAAATATGTACTTTTTAAGATATATTTTCCTCATTATATTGTATAATGGAAGACTGCAGAGCAGTATTATAGATTTCAGAAACATTACCAAAATCCAGGTTTTTTAATATATTTTATACCTTTTCTACTTTCATGCCATTTCTCCTAAAAAAAATACCTGCTCTAGGAAATGATATAACGAGGAATAAGACTGTGCAGTCATTTATTTTGAGCAGCGTTTGTGTTTGACCATTGCTGTCTCTAGTCTCGCAGGTTGAGCCCCACTCCGTCATAGTGCAACAGATCCCAGGAAAAAGGTTTTTGTGGATCCGTTTCAATGGAAAAATTTGTGCTCAAAAGAGTGAGCGAGAGTCTGAGAGAGAGCGAGCATGCAAAGGAATAGAGCTGGACGCAGTACAGTGTGTACCTCCCTAAACTATATGGATCACACACACACACACACACACACACACACACACACACACACACACACACACACACACACACACACACACACACACACACACACACACACACACACACACACACACACACACACACACACACAGACACAGACACAAAAAAGGGAAGGTGTCTCACAATGTGGTCCTTCTCCGGGTGGCTGGCAGCAGCTCTGACCGTAGAGACGGGGGGGTGGACCCTGCGCCGGACCCTGCGCTGGACCCAGCCCTGAGGCTAACTCCACCTCTGTGGGCTGCCCTTCCAGGCCACGGCTTTTATGGAATTCTTTTTTTTTTCTTTTTTTTTTTTTTTTACATTTTTGGTTTTTGGTTCCTGTCGGAGGGGTGACAGAGTTCACCAGACCTCACGTGGCTTGGCCGGCCCTGGCCTCATCCCGGCTCGTTCCGTGTGATCCGTTTGATCTCGGCTCAATTCAATTTTCCCGACCACTGATTTTGAGATAGAGAGGGAGAGAGAGAGAGAGAGAGAGAGAGAGGGGGAGGAGAGAGGGGGAGGGAGAGAGACTCGCCTTCCATCGTTTTCAAACCGTCCTTTCTGCTAGTTACGGTGGTTGTTGTTGTTGCCGCTGGTATTTTCCGCCGTTTCCAAACGGGTTTTTCCAGGGAACTCAAAGTAGATTTAGTTTATTTTGCTGACCCCCCCAAATGGTATTTATATTTGCCTGCATCATTCAGGGATGGGAATCACACTCTACAACTTTAAACAGTGAGGTACTCGGCCGACCAGCTCCTGTCAACATCCGTGTCTCTTCCACCCCCACCCCCCACCTCCACCTCCCTCCCCGCCTTTCCTCCAGACAGCCTTTGCTTATTCTCTCCGTTCTGCGAGCCACAGAGTGTGTTTCCCTCCAACACCTCCTCTGCACTTTATAGCCCCATCAACGCTGCCCCCCCCCCCCCCCCCCCAACCAGGCTTCTGCGAGCAACACAGGCTCACACACACCTCATCGTTTACCCACCGGCTCCACATGTTTCTATTTGTGTTTCGCCGCCACTCTCTTCGCATTTTATTCACAGCATTTCATTCATGTGAAGAATTTCTAGAATGGGCTCAGGAGTCAGTGTGTACGTCGCTGAGCCGTCCGGCCCCGCGTCCCCCCCCGGGGCCCTCAGGGCACCTGCAATAACAGAGCGCCCGGCCGGAGGCTTGTATTTATATCCCCCCCCCCCCCAAGGGGAGGGCCGACCCTGGAGACCGCTACTGCAGCAGGGTGGCTGCGGGGAAGCGTGGAGCAGAACACAGTGGGTGGATACCCTAACCCTGAGCCTGGCTCCCCCTCTGTAATTAGTGAAATGGTTCGAGCCACCAGTCTTAATAGAGGGAGGCCACTCCCGCACTTGGAATCAAAGAGTTTTGGTTGGCCACACACGTGTGCCACACACACGTGCATGACGCACGCACACACATGCGCTCGCGCGCTCACACACATGTGCAAGACACACAAACGTGCGCACACACATGCTTATACACAAAGGTGTACACGACGATCCTACACACACGTGCATGGGCTCCCACAAGTGTGCACACATGTGTGCACGACACACAAACGTGCACCCACACACGCTCACACACGCATGAGCACGACACACACACACACACAAACTCATGCACACAAATACACAAACTCATGCACACAAACACATACACATGCACACACATGGTCACACTCACACGCACACACACATACACACACAAACACACACACAGACGTACATACTCGTGCAAAGCTACGTGCACACAACGTCCACAAAAAATGTATACATATATCCATATACTCATGGTCACGCGCACGCACACGCACACACACACACACACACACACACACACACACACACACACACACACACACACACACACACACACACACACACACACACACACACACACACAGAACCACATCAGATGTTTATGCCCACCGACTACCTCATTTGCATATGGCCTCTATTTTAGTAGAGCCAGGCTTGTAATATAGTACGGTCAGATGTTAAACTATAGGCTTGGGTTGATGTGTGACTGGGTGTGTTACACACAGCTGGGGCAGGCTGGGCTTGTATCGTTTACAAACACGGCTAAGAATATGTGATCCCACTCACATCCTCACACACGCACACCGTGGCACACATGCAAACGATAAAGATATTTGGTTAACAAACCCTTTTGAATCTTCAGAGAGGTGAAGAGAAACCCCATCATCTCACTGCACTTGTCCACAATGCTCTGAATCCTCCACTCCACGCAGGGCGATGGAAACCACAATCCTTTTCTCTGCCTCTCAGCCCTGCAGCCCTCACAGCCACTCCTGTGTGTGTGTGTGTGTGTGTGTGTGTGTGTGTGTGTGTGTGTGTGTGTGTGTGTGTGTGTGTGTGTGTGTGTGTGTGTGTGTGTGTGTGTGTGTGTGTGTGTGTGTGTGTGTGTGTGTGTGTGTGTGTGTGTGTGTGTGTGTGTGTGTGTGTGTGTGTGTCTGTGTGTGTCTGTGTGTGTTGTTTATTGTCTGCAGCATCTCCAACCTATTCTGGGATGTTTCTTCCTTGACCCTCGCTCAGCCCAGACAGTCACCAATTTCATACGGCGTATGAAACGCCACGTTCTAAATACATGTTTACGAACGTAATGTAGCATTCCTGACTGGGGAGTCCACTGCCAACAAAGAAAAAGAAATCCACTCAAGAATGTTTCGAGGCCTTAAATAGGAGTTTCACTGCACTCGCGTTGAATCAAAGTATGTGTTTCTCTCTCTGCCTCGTTGTATCATGTAATCATAATTAAATGTCTCCCTTTGTTTAGCATTAAGATGGAACAGATTGGATGTTGGTTCTAGCAATTTTTTTATGACCTCTGAATTTCTTTTGTCAAGGGATAAAACATCACTTTTGTTAAAAAGTGTAACCTTGTTAAACATTGGGGCAGGGCATGCATTGAGTGAATTGAACAAACTCTGCCAAGACCTTTGCCAGTGGCTGGTCAGTAGATCTTGTGACACACTAATCCAATTAACTAATTAGCTACATGTGTATGCACACCTCATGACTCCAATTAGCAGTACCCTCACACACAAGGCACGTTGCAGCCGCAGAAACACACACACACACACACACACACACACACACACACACACACACACACACACACACACACACACACACACACACACACACACACACTTGACACAAAATAAATCACAAATATAAAATACTGGGTTGTATTTTACATTCCGTGAAGTCTCATTAGTCAATTGCAGATCAACTTTCACAAATCAACTACAACCATCATGTTGTCAAATCATGTGCTAAGTGTCTCGGAACAGATTTGAAGACCGATCAGATTTGATTTGTCTAACTCACTGGACGGGGTTACTGGGTGTAAAACCCCACACTCTCACACGCACGCACGCACGCACGTGCACACACACACACAGTAAGTTGGAACCATCCTCTGTTGGAGGCCATAGTGAGGCATCCCTCATCCGGGATTGGCCATACAGTCGCATATTTTTCCATTAGGGTTCAACAATGAACCGTCTCATGAGAGTGCGATGAGTTGGTTTGGCCATAAACTTTAATTCACACCAGGTCACTGCTGTGGATTTGTCTTTGTCTCCGTTAAATCCAGGGCAACACTGGAGGAGTTCATGGACAGCACACTGTGTCTCGATAAAGTGAATCTATCGTTTCTGTTTCACCGGTCATAAGCAGTTCATCCACGGATCCCCTGCTGTCTATTCTAACAGGCCAATGTGTTCAGTAATGGAATTAATCCCATCCCCTTGAAAGCCTATGGGGGCACCTACAGGGGTCGCATATAAAAACGACGATAAAGCCATGTGATGCCTTTATTCACATTCTAAAACAGAGAAGAAGGACATTAAGTGAAAAACAAACAGTAATGAAGACTTAACTCCCCCCCCCCCCCCCCCCCTCCAAGGTGCAACAGTCTAACTGGTTGCTCATAAAAAAATCGCTGCGAATATTTCTGTTCGCTTTTGTCGCTCATGACATACAATTCAATTTTGCATACGCATTTAAAGGAGCCGTATGCTTTTAGTACAGACCGCTATATCAAAGAGTGAACTTACACTTTGGCCATATTGCAGACTGTTTTGCTTGTTGAATAAAGTGCTGGCGCACATGGCTAATTTGCATACGGGCACAGGACTGGCTGGCTCCACAAGGCAAATAATGGAACATATTGGATATATCGCTTTGGATAATAGCGTCTGCTAAATGGTCATTTGTCAGCTGTCTATCCTCAATTAAACTGCATTGAAGTGACACGTTTTTTCCATGCATTAATCATTTGCATTATTATTGCATTTATTATGCGTGCATTATTCCTTTGCACAACGTATTTATTGTTCCTTTGCACAACGAATGTATTTTCGATATTTGAAAACGATATCGTCCCTTTCAGAGCAAGGAAGATTAGTACGTTAGGATCTCGGTTAGCAGGTATGTTGGTATGCATCGCGCCTATTTTAAAATAATAATCAAACGTTTCATTAACTAACTCACCAGACCAACCAAGCTTTTGTTGCGATCTCGGAAGTAAAAAAGGCTCGGATCGTACAACACCGGGTGCCCTGTTACAGACGCGATTAATCTTTCATTCGACATTTTGTGAAGACAGTAGGAAGGAACCAAAAAAAATTAGGTAGGAACCAAAGTGCCGGTGTTCGGTGTTCCCCGGGATCCACGCACGCAGAGAGCGTCTACGCTCCGATTGGCTGTCAGTGTCTGGCCGCTGATACCCGTCATAGTAATTTGCATAAAGTTCAGCCGTTTTCAACGTTTTTTGGTCGCTCTGGCCGCTCCCCTTTTGCCGCTGGTAGCGATGGACGCTTGGGTCGCTTTTCTCGCTCTTGCCCAAAGAAAGTGAATGACTTCCGGTGATTTGGTCGCTCAATTCGCTTTTGGTGTGACGCACAGTAAGAGGGGTGGGGTTTGTTTGTATGCAGAAGGTAGGGGGTCTTCCATTATGGATGAAGAGCCAGGAGCACGAGGAAAAGGTGGAGGGGAGGGGAGGGGGAGGGGGAGGGAGCAAGGGTCCCGTCCTGCCACGACCTCAAACGCTTGGCCACAATCTGCACGCCAGAGCCTCCCTCGGCATTCCTCAGGAAGACTGGCCCCAGTTTCGTGTGTGTGTGTGTGTGTGTGTGTGTGTGTGTGTGTGTGTGTGTGTGTGTGTGTGTTGTGGTGTGTGTTGTGTGTGTGTTGTGTGTGTGTGTGTGTGTGTGTGTGTGTGTGGTGTCTGTGTGTGTCTGTGTGTGTGTGAACACCTAAGGGGGTGTTTGCAGTGCAGCTGGCTGCATTCATTCACTCAACACCTGTTGAATTAATCAGCATCGGCGTGTCAACTTTTTATATATTGCACTTGACCCTCATTATGCACGACGCACTTGCTCCGTTCACTTACTGTAGACATATAGTCTGTGTGTGTGTGTGTGTGTGTGTGTGTGTGTGTGTGTGTGTGACGCTGATAGCAGGCCAAACCGCCGCAGATTGGCTCAGAGTGCAAGACTAATTGCCTAAAGGCCAAAGCCGCAACTATGGAGTCGGGGAGCATAAACAGTGCTTTGAAAGTCTTACAATGTGCTACCAGCACGGTCATATATCAGCTCTCCTCGGCCATGCGGCAAAAGGAAAGCTCTCTCTGCCAGAGAAGGGAAGCAATTCGTCTGGTAATATATGTGTGTGTGTGTGTGATGTTTATCTCACTCTTTCCCTCTGGCAGGACCTGCTCCTCAATGATACATTCTCTTCTGATGTGTTCATTCTCTCTCTCTCTCTCTCTCTCTCTCTCTCTCTCTCTCTTTCTCTCTCTCTCTCTCTTCTCTCTCTCTCTCTCTCTCTCTCTCTCTCTCTCTCTTCTCTCTCTCTCTCTCTCTCTCTCTCTCTCTCTCTCTCTCTCTCTCTCTCTCTCTCTCTCTCTCTCTCTCTCTCTCTCTCTCTCTCTCACTCTCTCTCTCTCTCTCTCTCTCTCTCTCTCTCTCTCTCCTCTCTCTTCTCTCTCTCTCCTCTCTTCTCTCTCTCTCTCTCTCTCTTCTCTCTCTCTCTCTCTCTCTCTCTCTCTCTCTCTCTCTCCTCTCCCACCTCTTTCTCTCTCTCTCTCTCCACTCTTTTCTCTGCATCTCTCTACTCTCTAACTCCGTCTCCGTCTTGCTTCTTCTCTCCTCGTTTCTACTTCTCTCGTCTCTCTCTCTCTCTCTTCCACTCTGTGTCTCTCTCTCTCATCCACTCTTATCTCTTCTCTCTCTCTCTCCACACTTCGCTCTCTCCTCAGATACTCTTTCTCTCTGTCCCTCTTTCCTCTCTTCTCTTTCGTCTCTTCTCTAGCTCTCTCTCCCTGCTCTCTTCTCAGTCTTGTCTCCTCTCTCTTCTCTCTCTCTCTCTCTCACTCTCTGTCTCTCTCTCTCCTCCACTCTTTCTCTCTCTTTCTCTCAGCTCTCACACTACTCTCACTCTCCACTTCTTTCTCTCTGTTTCTGTTGTCTCTCTCTCTCTCTCTCTCTCTCTCTCTCTTCTTCTCTCTCTCCTCTCTCTCTTCTCTCTCTCTCTCTCTCTCTCTCTGCTCTCTCTCTCTCTCTCTCTCTCCTTCTCTTCTCTCTCTCTCTTTCCTCGTCTCATCCTCTCATCTCACTCTCTCTTTCTCTCTCTCTCTCCACTCTTTTCTCTCTCTCTCTCTCGCTCTCTTCTTCTGCTCTCCTACTCTCTATCTCTCTCTCTCTCCACTCTTTCTCTCTCTCTTCCTCCACTCTTTCTCTCTCTCTCTCTCACTCTTTCTCTCTCTCTCCTCTACTGCTTCTCTCTCTCTCTTCACTCTCTTCTCCTCTCCTCTCTCTCCCTCTCTCTCTCTCTCTCTTCACCTCTCTCTCCACTCTCCTCTCTCTTCTCTCTCTCTCTCTCTCTCTCTCTCCCTCCACTCTCTCCACTCTCTCTCTCTCTCTCTTCACCTCTTCTCTCTCTCCCACTCTTTCTCTCTTTCTCTCTCTCTCTCTCTCTCTCTCTCCTCTCTCTCTCTCTCTCTCTCTCTCTCTCTCTCTCTCTCTCTCTCTCTCTCCACTCTTTCTCTCTCTCTCTCTCTCTCCACTCTTTCTCTCTCCACACTCTCCCTCTGCATTCCTAGTGGTGGTGAGAAGTATAGCGTGTCGGTGTGTCTGGACAGGCTTAGCGTTGAAAAAGAAAGGGCCTGCATGCTTGGAGTCCACACACACGCACACACACATTTGACTCAAATGGAAAAGGCGCAGGCTTGAAAAGAACGCCCAGATCCTCTGGTGGGAGCCGAGGGGGGGGGGGGGGGTTCTCAGTCCTTGAAAGAGACCCATTGTTTCCCGCTCCCTCCACAGTGGTGGATATACTGTATAAATGCACCGTAACTCGTTCTCCATTCACACCCACAGCAGCGCTGTGTGCAGCTGTACAGAGAGAGTGGCAGTGTGTGTGTGTGTGTGTGTGTGTGAGTGTGTGTGTGTGTGTGTGTGTGTGTGTGTGTGGTGATGTGTGTGTGTGGTGTGTGTGTGTAGGCGAAGGGGGGGGGGGGGGGGGGGTTGGGGTGAGGTTCAGCATTGGGTGATTGTGATGACATAAAGCACAGTGGGAAGTAGGATGTGATGCGGGGGGCAGGGGGAGGAGGAGTGAGCGTGGGGAGGCTATCTGCTTACAACCGGAAGGGGCTCGGATCTTAAAGTGAACGGTGGAGTCTGGTCCGGTTCAGCAGCTGACGTTGGCCATCGAGCCGCCAGGGGCCACCCCCTGTGTTGGGTCCACCCCCTGTGTGGGGTCCCGAGGGCTCCGATAGTCCCGCTGTATGGATTGCCACATCCGTGCTTTGTGTCACACCCCTACGTCGATGTGCAGGGTGGAAGACCACAGTTTGATGTCTGTTGACTGTTTGTTGGGCTATTGTTGAAGCTAGACGTTCAATGAACCCCATTGGAGCGGCACTAGCAATCAAATGAAGTATACTAAAGAGTGTATTTAGCTAGAATTGCACTGCAAGGTCTTTGAAATCATGTTCCTTTCTGTTCCTTTGCAGGTGAATCCACGTTCCAGGATGACCACGGACCGCCAGTAGCCAGAGTGAGTGTCTGTTCCCCCCCCCAGTCGCCATACACTCTTCTTCCTTAGCTTTAAATGCTCCGGCTGTCCTTTATCCACATATATTATCTATCTGCTCTCCTCCGAGCCCCCCCCCCACTTCCCAACCACAACCCAGATCACTTCTGACCAATGAGCAACAGGAGTTTGCTCTGTGTGAAGGAACTTTGTACGAATTTGCTCTCAATCTACCAGACATGGATTCAGTTCGCCAGTGAAAAAAAAACACACACACACACACACACACACACACACACACACACACACACACACACACACACACACACACACACACACACACACACACACACACACACACACACACACACACACACACACACACACACAGGGTGCTGACACAGGATCCTTGTATTCAGCCAGCTGCATGTCTCTGCTCTCTTTAATGCTTTCTTTCTTTCTATACTTTGTTTGGGCCTGCTTAAATCTCAATCTATTTGAAGCCAGGGTTTAACTCTTCTTATTAAATCATTGTGTTTAATCCACCGTTTCCTTCAGGCTCTTTCAGTTTTGATAGATTGACTGAAGCAGTAGTTTACATTTCTGAAAGAAACGTTTGCCAACAATTGGTTTGTTGACGGGACTGTGTGGCTGCCTGGAGTGGGTTTGTCCACAAGTGCCTATTGTCTGCAGCTACGTTGGCTGGCTCCCCTGGAACAGTAGCCATAGGCTCACCGCTTGACAAGGGGAAATGGCTGGAAGTTCAAGCAGGTGCCATCTGCATGAAATATCACAGCTATGGAACCGTTCATGGCCACATAAAAGCCAAATAAGAACTCGGTTAAAAATGAACTCTCACTAGATGTTTAATACCTCATTAGCTGCTTATTAATTTTAGGCCCCGTCATCTCCTCCGGACAACTAGGCTCATGCTTTGTTAGCTGAAAGCGCTAGCTTCTTTTTAAAAGTTAAAAGACAAACCAAAAACTTGAGCAGATGTGTGTAAAAGCCCATTATATTTATAGGAAAAACCTTTTATGTCCAACAGCTATTAGATCTTGAGAGAATCCTGGGGGTCAAACAGCACATTGTGCAACAGAACCCTAATCACATAAATGAATACAGTACACACACACACACAGACAGACAGACAGACAGACAGACAGACAGACAGACAGACAGACAGACAGACAGACAGACAACGACAGCACAGACAGACAGACAGACAGACAGACAGACAGACAGACAGACAGACAGACAGACAGACAGACAGACAGACAGACAGACAGACAGACAGACAGACAGATAATGCACACAAAAGAAAATGACATAGAAACTTCTGTTAACGTAAGGCCAGAGAGAGAGGGGGGGGGTATGTCACGGACATGTTTTTTTTTTACTTTAAAACACACAGCGGGCTGAATTTAGAGTTTTTAACTTTTATCATCAGCAGGAAGGGCTATCCTGCGAACACGGTATGTTTATCGTCAGCCTGCTTTATTGTGATTGGCCGAGGAGTCTGTGGAGACTTGGCAGGCCGTGCAGCAATCAGACGGCTAGACAAACAAACAGCTCACTGTCTGCTACGCTTTTCCCAGCGTTCAACTCATTAACTTAACAAACTACAAAGGAAAACAAACAAAAAACATGATCTAATGTGGTTGTGTTTTGGTTTATTCACCCTTTGGTTGATAGTGTTCTCCCCCATTAGGACATCACAGGGGGGTGGGGGGGGGCTGAGAAAGACAAATTCCTGGTCAAGTTAGGACACACGTACACAGACCCGTACACACAAATACACACACTAGGAAATCTGTGATGACATAAAGGTAACCCGCCCTCATCAGAATAGTTTGGTGTTTGCTCTTCAGCTTTCTCTCTTCATTGCTCTAAGAATGTCCTATCTTTAACTTCCGCTAAGACTTCTGCCAGATGTGCACTTTGGTTTAGCAAGCTAGGATTGCTGTGAGGGTGGGATATAGAGTTTGAACGTAGCTCCTCAAACACTGACTTGTAAGCTACGAGCAATCATAGCAAACGCCTGAAAGCCAATTTGGCTACAATCGTCTGCTAAATACATTACATGGCAATGTGAAAAACACATGCAAATACTAGGATGGCATAAACTGGTTCTCTCCCACTAGCAGGGACACACACATCGATTCAGGGCCCCAGCCGAGGTCAGGATCAGATACATGGGAGATAATGACACACCTGTCGGAAAGGGTCAAGCACTGGCCCACTAACCCCTGGCCTTCCCAGCCTTTCCTTCCCGAAAGCAGTTAAACAGTCAAGAGAGTAAGAAGTCTGTAAATCTACTGCCAGTCGGTTAAAGCCACCCATTCCGAGTCTCCCCAAAGATTGGTTGCTATTATTATCGTCGCTGTAAGAGACTTGACTTTTTGAATGATTGCTGTCACAGACCATTTGTTTCTTATGTATTTAATGATAGGCCTACGTCGAAACGCCTGATGTTTTTCTTGTCGGTGCGGTTGACCACATTGGCAAGGCGTTGGCGCAGCGGGTCAAAGTCTGACAAACGTTTTGCGTCAGTTTTTTTTTTTGATTTTGTCGGCGCTTGATTGGCTAGGGACCATGTCATTGATAACTATATCTTGGTCCAACAACGGTTTTTGGTGGATTCCAAATGTGACGTGCTGAAACGCGCAGACAGAATTTCTCTGTTATCCAACATCAAACAGTCCCATAGAGAAAGCAAAAACCATGTTACATAAATCTCATTCACGTCCGTCAATAGCAAAAACACAATCAGCTCGTCATATAGCTTAGCAGTAATCCAGGCACAAAAACATCAAAACGCATCGAGGGAAAACGCTGCATAGAGCTCTACTCCTCTGCCCACGGCATCCTACTTATCAGGGCTCAACTATCCTCCTTGGTCCACACTGAAAGCAGACAGCGCTGGTCATTCTAAGAAGGGGCTTAGGGATGGTTGCCCAACCGCCATATGTTCAACACACATGTCCCCACACATTCTCTCCTCCTCCTTTTCAAACATGTAGAATCAGCCCTGCCTTCCTAAGTCGAAAGCAATAACACACATGCTTTGAATGGTGAAACACTGTGTGTGTGTGTGTGTGTGTGTGTGTGTGTGTGTGTGTGTGTGTGTGTGTGTGTGTGTGTGTGTGTGTGTGTGTGTGTGTGTGTGTGTGTGTGTGTGTGTGTGTGTGTGTGTGTGTGTGTGTGTGTGTGTGTGTGTGTGTTTCTGTGTCTGTGTCTGTGTCTGTGTCTGTGTGTTTTGGTGTTTGATGACTCCAAAACAAAGTAAAATCTATTCAGTGCAAACATTGAGTCATATAGTCTCATTAACGACATAGGGATGTGTATGTGTGTGTGTGTGATGTCCCTCGGGCTAAATGCACGACAACGGATCAGAGGTTAACGGCAGATTAGGCAGTTTAGAACGGGAAATAAGTTTGAGAAAGAAGGTCATAGTTTTTATTCTTACACAATTTACATGGCTGTTATCGTCCTCAAACTCATTCCTCTGTGTTTGCCTCCATCGCGCTATTTGTCATTCCATTGATTCCAAAAGGCTCGCACTATTTAGACTATTTCGCTGGGTGGCCTGCACAACAAAACACAAAGAAAGAGTTTTGCCAAACAAAATGAAATAAAATAAAAGATGACGTATCGTCCAATGACGGTTCCAATGTTCTGTATTATATATCATTGTATAACACATTAATCTCACAAGCTTGCAGGGGTTAAAGGTGACGGATACAAAGTGATTTCATTTGGTTGAGATCTCAATTTCCCTCGTTTTATCTCTCTGTTTGTCTGGTGTTGTGGGATGTGTGTGTGTGTGTGTGTGTGTGTGTGTGTGTGTGTGTGTGTGTGTGTGTGTGTGTGTGTGTGTGTGTGTGTGTGTGTGTGTGTGTGTGTGTGTGTGTGTGTGTGTGTGTGTGTGTGTGTGTGTGTGCGCGTCCAGGTGCTGCCAGTTCCCGAGTCAGGTGGTGTATAACCGGGTGGGGAAGTGTGGCAGCCGGACGGTGCTCATCCTGCTGCGACTGCTGTCGGAGAAGCACCAGTTCAACCTGGTCTCCTCGGAGATCCACAACCGGACCCGCCTCGCCAAGCACGAACAGGTGGGTGCGGCCCCACGTTGTAACATTATTGTGACTCACCTCAACATCTTCTCACCTTGTTGTTCTGATTCCCGATCGTTTTAACCCAATCAAAAGCCTACTTTGGTTTGTGGCGGTGGATCACTAGACAGTCCGACCAGGAGAAATGCCTTTAAACATGTTTGGCTTGAAAAAAAAAGGCCCAGAAATATCTACTGCTCATAAGCCAGCAAACTCCAGTTCTAAGTGGGGTCCCCACCTCTGGGTTAGAAATCACTGTCCTCACTCAGTGGAAATGTTTACACTTCAGCTCGTCCCACCTATCAACCACGCCAGTGAGTCAGTAAGGCTTAAGTACAGTGACTGGAGGCATGTATTGCGCTTCCAAGCTACTTTGCGCAAGGTGTGGTGGGAAATCGACCTTGTGATAGTATATGCGAGTATGAGTATATGCATCAATAATAAGTGCATAAGTGCAACGGTTCCCACAACAAAGTCCTTAAAACTTTTGACAAAATAAGTGAATTACAAAATAGTCAATGTGGCCTTCAACTTCAACGGTATTATTTGTTGTGTGTAAGCAAATAAGTAACAGATTGGATCCATTTGGCCCTAGCTACTTGCTTCTCTATTTTGGGCTGGACGAGCCCATGTAGAATCTCAGTTTTATTGCTTCCTTGAGCATCAGAGGGACCTCAGCGTGAGGCTTTATAGAGGGGGGAGCTGCCTTCGTTTAAAGCTCTCAAAGAACAATGAAGGAAAGCACCGGGACCTTATGTACCAGGGGGGGGGGGGGGGGGGGTCAGCTGGGGGGGGGGCGGGTGAGGGGTTTCAAAACACGTGGAATGATTTAAAGGGATTAGAACGATAATCATAACCTCCTTTATGCTCTGATGCCGTCCCCAATGGGGATGTTTTCTGTAAACAATGTTTTCCAAAAACATGTTACCAATAAGCCACTAAAAGTAATGATAGACCATGGGAACCGATTGTCATTTGTCATTCAACCCCGGAGGCACCAGTGCAACATTAATCCGTGTTCGACCAACATTTTATGACAGACACGCGCTAGGTAGCTAGCTAGCCAGCCACGGATGTCTGCGTTCCCCCCGTTAGATGCATGTGTATGCATAAGCCACCGCTGGGCCAACGGGTGTGATGTGAATAGTCAGAGCTAATATTGGAACAGCTTGTTGTTTACCCATTCATCAAACCATGAAGAGCTGGCTCTCATGCACCGCATCGGAATGCTATTACACCGTATTTATCCTCACAACGTCACCGTCGCTATGAAATCAGCCCTGGGATCCTTACAGACTGTTTGTGTGATAGAGTGTGTGTTGAGCATATGTATGTATGTATGTGTGCTTGTGCGTGTATGTGTGCGCACGCATATAAGCATTTGTGTCTGTATCGACACATGTTTACAAGTTAGGATCATGTGCTGTGGAGTGCTTGTATGGAACCCTGGGGGTGTTTTGTCTCTGTGTTTCAAATGGTCCTTCGAGTGCTTGTTTACCCCGTCACGGTGTGTGTGTGTGTGTGTGTGTGTGTGTGTGTGTGTGTGTGTGTGTGTGTGTGTGTGTGTGTGTGTGTGTGTGTGTGTGTGTGTGTGTGTGTGTGTGTGTGGTGGTGTGTGTGTTGTGTGTGTGTATTGATTTATGCAGATCCCTACACAATATTGGCTAACTATAGAGCCAGGGGATCTCATTTGCCTCTAGTCGCTGTCTGTGGCATGACATGGGTTTTCTCCCTGCTGGCTGGCCCAGCCATCTGCTAATGAGTTGGCCAAGAGTTGGTGCCTTCTGCTGGGGCTGCATCAGACGAACAGTGGGGCTCCCTCATTCAGCTGGAACGCTCCGTTGAGACATGGAAGAGTACCGCCGCCATCTTGGGCGCCTCTGATAGTGTCAGGACCTGAGACTCTTTTTTTTTTTTTTTTCTTTCGAAAACAGGGCGTCTTTGTTTGTTTCGGTGGTGCATCCACACAATTGGTTCGGTTGTTTTTAAATCGCTTCCCTTTTCAGTAAAAGGGTTAGAATGTACATCCTTATTGGTGGACAGATGCAGTGCAGCAACGGGCCTCTGTGAACCAGGGAGCCTGAGCAACAGATTCACTGTGGACGGTCACTGGCCCTGGGAGCCAACTGCTTCATACATAGTTTGCCAGCCATCAACCACTCAATGAGTCACTAGTGAACGACACACAGCTCAGATCTACTGTTGGTGGCATGTGTCTGACAAATCTCAGCCGTGAAATGACATGGCCGTGTTGTTTATAGTATCCGTTTGGCCCTAACACGGGCGTGGACACGCAGTTCGTACACTCTGTGCAAACTTCTACACTGTGCGTATTTCAGAGGGGCCCGACACGCAACAAATCACTCAAATCACACAACCACTATGACCTGCGTGCGAGGGCCCTTATGAAGTCATTTTGTTTTTTACAGTCAATAGCAGTCAGGTGTAAGGAGATACAGAGGAATTCATAGAGGAATAAGGGGCCCTATCTTGCATCCGGCGCAATTTACTTTCTACACAGATGCATGTGCCGTTGCTAGTTTGCAACTGGCACAGAGCGTTCTTTTCCCTCCACCGCCATGCGTCTGTAAATTAGAGAATGATCTTGCGGCGAAAGGAGGAGGCGTGTTCTGGCGCAAACGTTCCCTGGTGCTATTTTGCAGTTTCAGAAAACAATTCCGCCACAAACCAGGAAATACCTGGTTTAAAGTCAGTTGTTCAGATGCTATTTTAAGGGTGCATGCATAATGTTGCTTGTGCACCTCGCGCATACACTTTGCTTCTCTCATCTACCTAGCCACACATTCTTGGTCAATTATTTGGGAAAGAACAGCTGACACAGCGGTAATAAGATGTACTTTTAAATCAATGCATCTGTAAACACTGTACAGCAAACAACATATTTTCTTGACCCAGACATCTTGTACAAGCCCATAACTTTTAGGATTGATGAGTATTTGATCGTTAGAAAGCATTCTTTTAACATTGTCGATAACGATATTGCATACATTACTGGTAAGAAACAATGTTTGTTAATGTATTGCGTATATCATTAAATAGAAACACAGTTGCCGCATATCATATGTGTGTTAAGTTTTCTTTGCCGAAATTAATTTGAGGACTCAGTAATTCTGAAGTTGTGGAAGATAACGCTATTCCATGTGTGAATTATATTATTTGGCCATAAACTGAGCCATTTGAAGTTTGAAATTCATGCATCTGTCTCATCATCAGAGACTGCAAACGCGCTGTCAAAACTTCAACTCGTTAGATTCAAATGCGCTCATGGCTCTTAAAGAGTCTTTTTTGCGCCGGTAAAATAGCAACACTGCCATAGAACCGCCCGCAAAGCTACTTGCGCTTGGCACTTCTCACTTGCGTTTTAGACCGTTGAAATAGGGCCCCATGTGTGCCGTGTGTTCTAGTTCTGGGTTTGTTGTTTCGTTTTGATATATATATGTATTTATTTTAGCTTTGTTGTCAAGTGTATTTATTTTTTAGGAGGTTTTTTTTGTTCAGTTAGTTTCAAACCATTTTGGTTGTAGCTTCTTTGGCCGCGTTTTGTTTTTGGTCGTGTTACCCAGCGTCACATGAGAACGACAGTTGAAGACGAGGGCAGCAACCAGGAGCTTCCCCTGGGCTCAGCGCCCCACCTCCGTCTCCCCTTTGATGAGCCTCTGTGTGTGTGGAGCTAGAGCGGTGGGCTGGGGGCTCGGTGGTGGGGAGGTGGAGGTGGAGGTGGAGGTGGGGCTGGGAGGGGGGGGGTGTAGCGCTGGTATGCTAGGAATCCCAGACCGTCCTTCACTTTCCCTCAGTCCCTTGAGCCGCCGCTCCGCCCCCCACCATTTTCCAGACGGACTGAAAGGGAAAGGAGGGGAAGTGCAACCGCGCTGGAACACACAACCAAACGCACACATACGTATACATACACACGTGCACGTGGTACCGGTATGTGGAATGGCAGAGGCACAACGGTTGTGGTCTGTGTGATAAATGAAAAGAAGCCCGAAAAGGATTTTATAGGACAAACAACAAAAACTAAATCAAACCACGCACTGAGAAACTATTCATTGATTTCATCCGCTTTTCATTCAGTTATTTGGGGAAACATCTCCCTCAATAAGTGAGTTTGTGGAAATGTACTGAGTTTGGAGAGGTGGGGGGGGGGGGAGAGAGCTGATGGGGCAGGAGGTGTCCTGGAGCCCAAATCTGACTGGGAGCCATAGATGCACCGGGCTGTGTACATAAACACACTCAAATATCAGAGTTTCTTTCTGAATAGTCCTGCTATGACGTAAGAGTGACCCGCACACATTATAAAGTACAGAAATGCTCCTGATCAGTACAGTAGAACCAGTAACGCTCTTGGAAATAATATGCATCCAAAGTGCCTCAGCTTCTGGTTGGTGACTCGTGGGGACTTAAAGACGTGTGTGTCATCTTTGTGATTTAGTGTGTCACTCATGAATGTCGGAAATAAAGTAAATGAATGAATTGTTTGGCGGCCAGACAATGTCTTGTGGTGGCAAAATAGGCCAGACGGTTCATTATATGGCCTTTGCCATTATTTTAGCCTTTGTGGACATGCTTGCTGTGATTATGAATACCACCGTTGATGTCATCCGCAAACACAGTGTTCGAGCGTTTGTCTTTGTGGTGTTAGTCATGAGTTGTGGGGGCCTTGGATACAAGAGGGCAAAATTGAAATTACATTGGGTAGAAATGTATATTCGGCTTTGCTACGTCAAACTGCTACGTAGTATCTTTTCCAAGGACTCACCTGATTGGCTAACTGGGTGGCGCCAGGTCCCGCTTCCCAAACCTGGAAAGCCGGGCTAACTTTGTCTTCCATAAGAGTTTCCTGGAATTGTCAGTGGAAAAAACTGGGAAGAAAAGACGTAGAATTTCAGACTGTGTGACCTTTCATGAGGCTGGGATATTTACAGTGTGTGAAATCTAAAACTATAGCAAAAAAAATATCTAGACTTCTTTGTAATTGCTCCTAAATAATATTTTAGAGGAACTAAAAATTGTCAGGGACCATTTCTGCAAAAGAGTGCAGATCTGAAAGTCTCAGAAATAGTCGTGACCACAATCAAAGAACCTGACAGACACAATATTTTACAACGACCATTCTGACATCTGAAATTGAATCAGACTGCGTCTTTTGACATGGATGGTGTGTTTCTAAATGTTTTCAGTAAGCCCTCCTCAGCCTCCACATCCCCATATCCCCTCAGTGCTGAAAGGAGACATATGGTCTGAGTTACATTCTATCACTGCAGCGCGGCAGCCAGACGAGCCTCCTGATTTTCCACCATGACGTGACCTACTGGCACCTAGAATGGAGATAGATCTGCTGCTGCTCACTCGACATTTGAAGAAAAAAACCAAAATGAAGATAAATAACAAGTGATGGATTCAACAAAACATTTCCCACTAAGACCCTTTCCACAGAAGCCTACTGATAATTCAGTCCTGCAATGTGTTTGGTAGCTGGCTTGGTTCCCAAATACACTGTTGAATGTCTAATATAAATTGTGTATTTATGTATGTGTGTGTGTGTGTGTGTGTGTGTGTGTGTGTGTTGAATGTCTAATATAAATTGTGTATTTATGTATGTATGTGTGTGTGTGTGTGTGTGTGTGTGTTTATAGGTGGATCTCATAAAGAACATCAGCAATATGCCACAGCCGTTCCTCTACACGCGGCACGTTCACTTCCTCAACTTCACCAGGTAATGGCTTTCTTTGTGCCGTTAATTTCATCCTTCAGATCTCCTCAAATCTAGAGTTCAAACCCTAAGTTCTCCATTTATCTAACCAAACTCCCAACGGTATGATAGCCTTGGTATACACGTGCGCATACGCAAGACGATGACGACGTCTATGCGACACACTCGTCGTCGTCTTCTTCCTCATCGAATTTCTGTCGCTCTACATACGTCATCTGGTATAATTGATACGATTGGCTATGAGCGACGTACAGACTCATATGATAGACACCTCAAATACGAGAAAATGAATGGGTGGCTCCCAGACCTCATCTCAATGTGGATTGAGATGAGGTCTGGCGTTAGCCAGGCTAACGCTATGAGGCAATCTAAGTACTTCAATGAATCCTCAAATACATCTTAAACAAAGTTTGGGACATTGCATTCACAACGCCGGGATTCCCCCATCACCATCCAACATCAAATCTAATATCGTTAGCCTCATAGCATAATTGTCAAAAGTCATATTTTAAGGTTCACCTTGTATTTAGCGTAAAAAATGTGTAAGCCAAATAAATGTTAGAAAGTGATTATGGAATGTAAAAAGCACTCTGATTGGCTTAGGATATATCAGGCAAAGTGAATCATTAGCGTTAAGAGAGCAGAGTTAGTTTAATTTGGCCCAAATATGAAATGCATATTTATGTATGTAAACAGATATATGTATGTATTTATGTATGAGGCTAGCGATATCGAACACCGAACGTCCTCTGTCACCAGGTTTCGGGTGGAGGAGCCCGTCTACATCAACATCATCCGGGACCCAATCAACCGCTTCCTGTCTAACTACTTCTTCCGGCGGTTCGGGGACTGGAGGGGGGAGCAGAACCACCTCATCCGCACGCCGGGGATGAAGGATGACGAGAGATACCTGGTGAGCCGCTCGGTCCCCCGCTGCCCCTCTCCGTCTCTCTCTGCAGGAGCTAAAGGTCGCTCTGGGTGGAGGTGTCTGACACATGACCGCAACCTACCTCTCTGGAGGATCTGCTCCGTCTGACTGTCGCTCGGTCTGCCGCGTGACTATCACTCTGTGGGGCTGCTCCCTGTCTGGCCTTGTTCCCTACGTGTGTCGGTTTAATTAAAAGGAACAATTTTGCAGGATGAAGGATGCAACCCGTTACGGCTTGTTTAGAAACCACACCCGTGAAAACGGGGACAAACAAAGACAAGTGTTAAACGCTAACTCAAATACAAAGTGTTTACCATATTTCTATATGAATTTGTACAAAAAGAAATAGTGATGCCGCTGATATTCAACATCTTCCAGGGAAATAATACATTTGTATCTTAAGGGAAGACAAGAAAAATAAAACGTTTTTAGAAGCCTAACCTAATACATAGATAAAGATATTATAGAATCCAGCTTATACCCTATGCTTATAAGCCAATATCTGCCTGTCTGCCTGGTGTATAATGCTAGCTACTTACAAAGTCTTTAAATAAGATGTAATTATCTTTACATATGGCATTCTCTGAAGACAGACTGTAAATTGATAGTAAGATCCTGTTGGGCATCGAGACTGGAGTCTAACCACATCACAATCTCATCTCCGGAATACTCCGCCATGCAGTCTGCCTGTGTGCTCTCCAGAATACCCTGGCTCAGAGTCGAGACTTCTGCCAATAAGCGTCTCGCAGTTTCATTTTGACGCGGTTTTATGGCTCTGTCTGTTTCGGTTTGAAGCCTCCGTTCCGTTTAATTGCTGTGTGTGTGTGTGTGTGTGTGTGTGTGTGTCGTGTGTTTGGGTGTGTGTGTCCGTTTGTTTGTGTGTGTGTGTGTGTGTGTGTGTGTGTGTGTGTGTGTGTGTGTGTGTGTGTGTGTGTGTGTGTGTGTGTTATGGAGTGCAGCTGGTGCTTAGAGGTGCGTTAGGGTGACATCTATTAAGTGATAGGAATGGGATGAGATGGGCAGAGTGCCAGCTAACCTACCTGTGACCAAGGCATAACAAAGCCCAGGGAGACATGCTCCCCGTCTGGGGTGAACGGGGGAAAACCTTCCTGACGCTTGGAATGCTTCTGGTTAAGGAAGGTTAACTATTTGTTTGTATTCACTCCCTAACAATTAATCAGTTGGATTTCCTGCCTGCGCGTTAATAACAGGCACATGGCTGACCCCTGGGAAAGAGGGGAAGGGGGGGGGGGGAGGATTCTGAGTTTTGACAGGCCTTCGCAATTAGGTACAGGAATAATTGGCCCAGAGTTTGAGACCATGTAAGTTGTGTCCTTTTTGTAGAAGGGACCCTCACAGCCTTTCCAGAGTCCGTAGACATGCCTGGCTCACCTTCCGTGTGTGTGTGTGTGTGTGTGTGTGTGTGTGTGTGTGTGTGTGTGTGTGTGTGTGTGTGTGTGTGTGTGTGTGTGTGTGTGTGTGTGTGTGTGTGTGTGTGTGTGTGTGTGTGTGTGTGTGTGTGTGTGTGTGTGTGTGTGTTGACTTGCTATTCTCTCTTTGCCTCTCTTATTGCATGTTTGCCCGGGCTTCAGTCCAAAACAATAGATTATATATTAATGTCAGGAGCTCTTGAATAACACCTACCTATATAAGTGTAGATTGGCTCCGATTGCCTGCTGCAATGCAGTCTTGGGAGCCGAGCCAGAAGGCAGATCAGGGCAACTCTAACCCTAAACAAGTCTGATGTGATTTGACGCAGCAGTGTTTGAGCCAACATCAATCAATCCACTCAATATGTGATTGATTATGGTTCCGAACAATGATCGGAACAAGAGCGCCGAAGCATCACACAAGAGAAGCAAAGAACGGCATTTCGGGCCTGCAGACAGAAAAGAAACTAGCCAAGTACAAATGCAGTATAAAGTCGACAGATGTTTTCTATGGACTCTATGGAGAAGATGAAAAGGGTTAGAACTATGAACTGTAAACTTGGTCATTGGCTCGACGTATCACACGGTAGAAGATGTTTCTTCGGACGTTTGGGGAGTTGATTTTTTTCAACTCAAACTGGTGAACTTTAGGTAGATAACATGTGTTGCCATGGTTTCTGGACCAGCTTCTGGAGCTGCAAGGGGCCCTCCTTCGAAAACGACATAACTCAGAAGGTCACAAACTCCGGGGAAAACGTTACTGTACCTAATTGCGAGGGCCTGTCAGAAGGACACCAACCCCCCCAGCTCCCCTCTTTCCCAGAGGTCACCTGACGGCCATACGCCTGATATGAAGCCCGCAGGCGGGTTGGCCCACTGTGTGATGGATCGTGAGTGAGCGACTACAAGGACAAATAGCTGTCCTTGACCAAGGACATTCCCAATGTCTGGAAAGTTTTCACCATTCACTCCAGGATATTTTATTGACACTATGATGGAATAAATCGACCTCCCTACAGGGAGGTGGATTTAGCTACAGGTTTGTGAGCTCCGCCCACCACACTTCATTCCTATCTGGACCGGCAATGTCACCTGACGCATCTTTACGTTCCAGCTGCAGTCCACACACACACACACACACACACACTGCAATTAAGACAACTGGAGGCGTCCAGCCAGAAAAAACAGAGCCATAAAACCTAGTCAAAAAGCAAACAACACCTTGTAGCATCAGAGAACATGACCAAGACGAACAACGGGGTCATTGTCTCTATCAATCACACGTAGGGTAGTCGATGGTCATTTGGAGGAGGTGGGAGGAGTTCAACTCAAACTGGTTCTATGGAGAACATGGGTCGTCATGTTTTCAGGACAAACTTTTACACCTGGAAACATTAGTTCATTAGACTGACTGGACATATTCAGCCGACATTTGAAATCTAGCATTTTGAACGGGTCTCTCTTGTGCCTACCGTGGGCACTGCTGTACCTGGGGTGGGATGGGGTGGGGGGGGTCAATGAACAAACTGTGTTCCAGATTTTTCCATTTGCCCCCTCCCCCCCCCTCCCACATCTCTCTCTCCATAGCTCCCTCCCTGTACAAACACACACACATGTATGCCACAATACGCAGATGCAATGGCATGTCCGCTCAAAAACTCTCAGGAACCCCTCAGAGACACGCACCTACATGCACATACACATTCATATGCACCCACACGTGCGGCAACGTACACATCCATTCATACACACACACATACACACACGTTCACACACATTCACGCTGTTTGAACACTCCACTTTCTTGGAATCACTACGGTGGGAATTCAAGACGTTGCGGTGCAAAAAGTATTGTGTGCGCGATACATTTTTATACTGGGATCAAATCAATTTCCAAATAGATGAAAGAGAGCAGGAGAACAGTGGCTCCAAACAGAAGTTAGTACATGGCTACTTTTTTATTTGTTGTTATATTTTTGGTCGAATCATTGTTTTCTTTAGTAAGTAGCCGTGTAATAAGCAGACTTATGTGCAGCGAGCCGGACCTTATCGCAAAATAAACCCCTTCAGTCATGCGGCACAGTGTCAGGGGTTATTTAGTGTAATGGCCGGCCAGCTGTACATTACGTTACTCTGAACACAGTATGTGCATTTACCTCTCTGCGACGTGTTAAATAGCTGTACAGATATGCGTGTTCCATGATGTGAAGGAATGTCAAGGCTCGTTGGAGGCTCGCTTGAGGATTCATCCATCAACAGTGTGCCCTGACACACTCTGTGTCATCATCAACCGGTCTATTGGTACAGTTTTACCCGTGTGTATGGTCTATATGAGAGGCTGTTGGAGCCTTGGAGTGCTGCCTCCAGTTACCGTTCATCTTCACACACACCTTTAACTAAATGCAAAATCCTCCATTGCCACGTAGCCTACACAAACAGACACACTCATACAACCTCACACACAAAAACACACGAGAAGCGTCTGATCGGGGGCTGTTCTATTTATTGTGTAAGTAAAGATTTATTTAGAATGGGCTGTATTTCATTTGACCAAACAAAAAATAACTTAAAGGGGTATTTGGTGTATACGGTTGGTTTTATTTCTAACATTATTCTATCAACACAGACATTTATATTGACGGTCTGGTGTTATAGTAGCCTCGGGTATACTGTGGAGTGGGTAAGACTGTTTTATTAGCAGGCTAGTAGGGAGCGTGTCTATGTTCCCCGGGTCCTATGTTCCCCGGGTCCTATGTTCCCCGGGTCCTATGTTCCCCGGGTCCTATGTTTCCGTCTTTGTATGAGACGGGGGAACATAGGACCCCTTTTTTTAAAAAAGGGTCCTATGTTCCCCGCTTTTCCCAAAAAGGGTCCTATGTTCCCCGATATGTATGCGACCGGGGAACATGGGACCCTTTTTCAAAAAAAGGGTCCTATGTTCCCCGGTCTGTTACATTTTGCACCATTACTGCCAAATTCTTGCTGAGATAACCAGAGGGAGAGACGTCGGAGAACCCGACGCTGGTAAACAAACCCCGAGAAGCCCAATCCCTACGAGAGCTCCCCGCGCTACGGCCATCCGGAGGCGCACAGAGCTTTTGGCCATGATATTATTATACAATTATATTATATTATATACTATTATATAGAGAGCTCCGGGGGTCGCAAACGGCAACAATCACTTTCTCCTCCATTCTGCAGTTCACCCCGGACTCACTGCACTGAGTTGGCCGGTTGAACGCTGATTGACTGTTACGTTACACATGTCACTCAGCGGGCACGCTGTTGAACGCTGATTGGCTGTCATCACGCAAATGTCGCGTCAAAGTTTAAATATTTTTAAAGATTGATAGATTGCGGGGAGCAAAGGACCCTTTTTCAGAAAAAGGGTCCTATGCTCCCCAGTATGTATTGCTACAGGGGAACATAGGACCCTTTTTGGGAAAAACGGGGAACATAGGACCCGGGAACATAGGGATGACCCCGTATTGCCCGTTGCCGTGCGCTAGCCTAGCACAAGCAAACTCTGCAACTAGAAGGACTGAATGAAATGTGTTGAACTGTCTCCAATGATAAAGAACACCAAGGCTAACTTAGGAATCAGGCCCTATGTCCAAAATTCCGAACTACCCCTTTAATACCCAACTGTTTTTCTGCAAACTAAGTTTAGTTAATAAAGCTAATGCTAATGTCAAGTTAGCTAACATAGACACAGCCAAACGATTATTTCACTGCAACATACAAATCAAGTTAATGTTTTGCAATATTCCTATAAGTACATGGTCGTAATTTCATTTGAGATGTTGAGTGAACTATAAAACGGAATATAATAAAAATATTTACAACAGCTATAAACTCGCCAAACTCAAATAAACAGCTTTTTTTTTTTTTTTTATCAACCATCCACACAAGCAAAAATAATTCCCTAGTGAACAGTAAGACACTGCGAACCCTAAAGCAAAGATTGTTGTGCATACAATGGCGACAGAGTCAGTTTATGGCGCTGTTAACGAATGAATTTCTCCTGGCAGGCCAATTACTGCTCAGACCAGCAGAGAACTATTGAACAAAAGTGTTGTAAAAGGTCTTGCAATAATAAATGTGAAATGATCTGAAAACATAAACAACAAATGATGGTTTAAATAAGGTGTTAAAGACATTCCAGGTGTTAAAGAGTTTAAAATGCTAGTTCATCTATAAAAGTGTTAATAAAACACTAAGTTTTGTAATCTGAGCCACATCCCAACCAACCCATCGCTAACTTTATTTTAATGCAACATTCAAATCAAGTCCTCAAGTACATGTTCTGCATGTCTTTTGAACCAACCTATGTGTGGAATAAATGACCCAACTGTGTGAGCAGATCACTTTTGCAAGCATATCGGAAATCCTTTGTCCTAACAAATGTGCCCAGAGGTTTGCTGCTATGCTGTCCCTTAGTTCAGTTCAGCTGTATGCCAAAGAGCTCGCCAAGCCCAACATCATAGATAGGAACTAGAGATGTTTGTAGCGATTAATTTCACTGTAGTTCAACAGTGAACGTTTTTTTAACGACTATTCTCAAATAAGAAAACACTCAGAAGACAGCTGTGTGTTGCTAGCCAATAACATAGTTTACTTTGAACACAATTTTCAACAAACAAAACAAAAATCCCTCAATCGCAGAGCCAACAGCAATGTAGCGGTGAAAGGTTGTGCTCCAGCCCTTTGATTGATCGGTGGACTCTCCGTAGACGTCCCAAAGGAAGAAATTAGGTACGTTTTCTGGCGTTTTGGTTGAGTGGAGGCCTCAGTTTGGTCTTTCTTTTCTTCATCCCCACTGTTATCTTCCTCGTCCTCATTCACTGGGAAGCTGTGATACGGGACAGCAGGATTCACTCTCACTGCTGTGCCGTTGACTGTCCATCTGTGGAAAGTGGAGGTGGTTTATCTGTCGGTTCATCTGGTTTATCTGTCGGTTCGGTTGGGGGTATCTGTCTCTCCAATGAGGCTGCCACCTTTTCTTGAACTCTGTTAACCCTGCTGAGCTTGCCTGCTGAGTTGGGATGCCTAGTGGAGATCAGTTAAAAGCAAAAGTAAAACAATTGAACGATGATCCCATTATAAATGTTGTTGTTTTGGTTGCTTATTAATTATATAATACAGGGGTCTCAAACTCGCGGCCCGCGGGCCAATTGCGGCCCGCCGGACGATATTTTGTGGCCCCCTACTTGGCATCAAATTTAGTCCCTTTTTTTTTTCTTTTTTTTCCTGAGTCGCTGCATTTGCCCGGGGGCCTCATTTATAAAGCTTGCTGCGCACAAAAACCTTGCATAAGACGGAGGTGAAATGTACGTAGGCCAATGGTATGGCTTCTCCCAAGTGTGTGTGCGCTGGAGATACGCCCTTCTCTCCTGTGTGACTCCTCTGATGCATTTCGAGCTTACTGAAGCATCTGAAACTAACCGCCTAGTTACCGAGTTCCTCAAATTGTGGAGCATCATATCCCTGAGCATGAAATGTGCGCCAGTTTTTCTCACTGCAAACATTGGTAGGCTATTTATAGAAAATGTCTATGTTTTGACATTTTTGATTGCATTTTATAACTGCATGGGCCTGGATACGTGTGTGTGTGTGTGTGTGTGTGTGTGTGTGTGTGTGTGTGTGTGTGTGTGTGTGTGTGTGTGTGTGTGTGTGTGTGTGGTGTGTGTGTGTGTGTGTGTGTGTGTGTGTGTGTGTGTGTGGTGTGTGTGTGTGTGTCTTCCTGTGTGTCCAGTGGGAGAGGAAATATCAACAGTGTGAAATAGTGTTTTGTATCAAGTTGAGGTCGACACATATTAATTGAAATTTATATATCATGAGATAAAATCATGTAATTCATTTAGGAAATTATTACATGCATCTCTTCTCAAAAATATTCAACCCTGGAAGTTAAAATTTCTCAGTTTCTCTGCCGCAATCAACTGCCCGTCGAGGGCTTTTTTCTTTTTTTTTCTTCCCGTGTTAAAATGATGAACAGATGAAGAGCAGCAGTGATGAGGAGGAGTAGGCAAGAAAAGCCATATGTTCAGAAGGACAGTTCATGTTCTGAAGAAGGTTCATGTTTTAAAGAGCCGTTCATGTTCAAAAACTGTATGTGTTTCAGGCAGGCCGTGTTTGCTCCTGTTTCATTTTCCATCAAGGAGTGCGTCAGCACTGTGATGGAAATGCCTCATGAGTCTTTTGGATGAACCGATCAGCAGGCTCATGGCGTTCGCCTTTAATCCATCATTGATGGCTGATGGCAGTGTACGGGCGAAACAAAACTCTGACTCCCACTGCAGCAGGTCGTTGTTAGCCAGGACCATATTACTGGCATTGTCCAAGCCATGACCTAACCCGCATGTGAAGAGCACAGCCAAATTCTCTGTGTGTCTCTTCTTCTTTCTCCTTAATTTTGTTATGGTCGGGCTCCAATGTGGAAGCTACCATCTTACTTCCTGGCACAATGTATTCTCGTTTGATATATTCTAATAACTTATGGAGGCCTTTGCCTTCAACAAAGCTGAGTGGAAAAATTTCTTGGGCAGCCAGATGAGCTGAGTTAGTTTTTTAAAACGGCCGAGATCACATTGTCTACGGATTGCGATGGTTAACAATGTTATTTTGACGGTTTAATTTCCACAAGCCTGTGCTTAATGTGTTTCACACATTTTGCTCCGTTCTAGTGGTTGTACCAGATTATTCTTACACAGCCAACGTACAACCTGATTTCCATTTTATAGCATATCAAAATACTGCCAAGCTGCTCATAGTTTTTGAGATGTCATCTTAAATTTTTCTACTTTCTACTGATTTACCTCGAGGGCAAACAGGCCAATGTTTATGTATGCATCACAAATTTTTAACATTAGTAGTTTTTATTTAAAGCTACATTTTGCCAGGAATACAGTACGTTTCAGTGTAACTTTGGTCAATATACGCTAAAGGCCCAAATGCACATGTCTACATAGAAAATCTATATAATTTCTTCCGACTAGTGCGCTATATTTGGTGCAGACTTGCGAGAGTAGCAACATTAAGCCGTCTATTCGATTAATAGTGCACATCACTAGCACTAACCAAACCAGCCAAACCAAAGTCGCTCCATTAGGTTTGATCGTAGGTGGACGCCTGGGCTTGATGCCTGACAGGCATGGTTTTGTCCCCTTTGATGCTTGCATTGATTAGTTTAGGCCCATAAAACCATCATCACTCCTCAAAGCGACAGCCAACTGCAGTTACAAAGGCATAAAAGTGTTCCGAATTTTGAATAGCCTCCTTCTTCTCTCACACTGTCATCATTGATTTCAGATGCCTGTAATAAAAAAGTTAATACGGGCAAAAAAAGTTCCTGTTGAGTAATGTTGATAATTTCATGAGGCTCAAAGGTTCAAGATCTCTTGCTTGCATGAGAGTCATTTAACAAGGAAACATGTAAAGGTGTATCAAATTGTTCTTTTTAACCAGCCTAAAACTTTTCTACAGGCACAGAAGAAAGTAGTGTGACTAATTGTAAAGAATTGCAGTTACAATGTCTGAATTAATTATTTTAAATGTTATCTCAAACGTAATGATACAGTTTGTTTGTGTTTGACATTCATTTCAATCTAGTCAGTATTTGAATCTATAGTGTGAATGATGCAAGAATAAATAGGCTATCACTCTCTCACTGAACATGATGTGGGCCAAATTTTGTCTCATAGATTTGCTTTAACAATCTTCGACTGAATCTCCTTAAAGTGATATCTTAATTAAGATAGGCCTATCAGTAGTCAGTAGATATCGATATCATTAGTAATGTCTTAATAAGAAGTGCAATTAGTTCATTGAACTCATTTGACCGAGCTATGTTTTGCGTAAACATGCAGGTGTTGACATGATCGTAATCATGTGATCGTTACACTCAGATCATAAGGGACAGGGTCTACTCTGGTGGCCCCCTCTGGCGTGAGCATATATATTACATTTTCTGACTAATCCTAGTGACTACTGTGTTGTTGAAGGGCTCCCCCTACTGAAGATAGAAAGCAATTACACTCGAAATACAGCCATTAACGCGTTACTGCACGTGCTCATTCTACTATACTGCGGAGCATGAGCCTAATCTTTGTGTGTCTTCGATTGTGTCTTTTTGTTCAGGATATCAATGTGTGCATCTTAGAAAACTACCCAGAGTGCTCCAACCCCAGGATGTTCTACATCATCCCCTACTTTTGTGGTCAGCATCCACAATGCAGGTAATGCACAGCAAGCCAGGATGCAATAGATCCTATGGCGGTCACATGGTTTTGTTCTCAAATATTTTCAGAATTACGAAGTCAACCCTTTATTTTTTGACTGTTATGGTGGTTACGTGTATTTGTTCTCATTATAGTGGCAGAATTAGCGGTCACCCACCTTGCCCCCGCGCCCCGCTTCCCCATTTGGTGTTACTATTCTTTCTATTATCCCTCTCCCTCTGTGGTCCTCTGCTCTCCCGACAGGGAGCCAGGGGTGTGGCGCCTTGGGAGAGGGCCAAGCTGTTTACTATTCTTTCTATTATCCCCTCTCCCTCTGTGGTCCCTCTGCCTCTCCCGACCAGGGAGCCAGGGGTGTGGGCCTTGGAGAGGGCCAAGCAGAACGTGTTGGAGAACTACCTGCTGGTGGGCATCCTGGAGGAGCTGGAGGACGTGCTGCTCCTCCTGGAGAGGCTTCTGCCCCACTTCTTCTCAGGGGTCCTCAACATCTACAAAAGCCCTGGTGCGCACCGCTGCTGTTCTTCACCCTGGATCGGTTCACTTTTTTCATTGTGCTAGATAATATATGACACATTTATCAAAATTATTATTTTTATTATTATTAGTCACTAGTGTATCCTAATTACCTTTCACAGCGGTCAATATTTATGGTTAAAATGACACAAAGCATTCAAATGAACCCAAAAGCAGCGAATACACAAGAAAAAAGTGCTTTTAAAAAGATTAAAGTTTAAAAAATGTCAAGTATAAATATTTAGTGTGGTCTATCTCACGATTACGACACTGACCGGCCCTCCCTCACCTCGCCCTCAGCCCCACCCAACCCCAACCTTCAACGTCCCGGTCACCCCCCCACGCCCCCTGTCGCCCCGCCACCGCCTCATCTCCCAGAACTACAAGGAAGGCGGTGCAACATGACAGGCACGGTGCGCAAGCAACCGCCCACGCTGGAGCGCAAGCACACGCCCACGCTGGAGGCCCTGCAGGTGCTCTACCACCGCATGCGCTACGAGTACGACTTCTACGGCTTCGTCCGCGACCAGTTCCACCTGGCCAAGAAGAAGATCGGCCTCAAGACGGCCTCGCGCCCCTCCGCCTACTCCCACGACTTCCTGCGGGACCTAGTCCTCCGCACCCCCGAACCCATGGCGGAGGACGACGACGAAGAGGAGGAGGAGGAGGAGGAGGAGGAGGCGCAGGACACCACCCTCGAGGACGCCGCCAGCTGGCTGGTGAATCCCTGAGGACGCCCGCGCCGTGGCGGACTAAGCGGTAGTGAGTGTGTGGGGTGTGGGGGCCTGTACTGGACTAGTGGGACAGGGGACGGAACACCAAGGTGGAGGGGGTCCCCCCCCCCCCTTAATGGATCACCCTGGTGGTGGGAGGGTTGGACGGTTGCTCAGTGTTGGTGTGTGTGTGTGTCGTGTGTGTGTGTGTGTGTGTGTGTGTGTGTGTGTGTGTGTGTGTGTGTGTGTGTGTGTGTGTGTGTGTGTGTGTGTGTGTGAGAAAAGACTCTATAGCGAGGACTGGACGTGAGGAGTAAATAGATCGGGGTGGTGGGGGAGGGGGGATGCAATAGCTCGTGAACTGCCGGGGGACCATGGAAATGGACTTGGAAGGCTCGACGCCATTTTGAAGTTCCTTCAAGCTCACTGAGCGAGATTCGTTGGATTTGAGGCAGATGCGGTTTCTATTATCTCCAGGAGAGATGAATGCTGGATTCGGACGAATCTTTTGAGAAATATTCTAAATTACAGGATGATTGCGACCATTGTGAGATTAGAGGGTTCGTTGAATATTTTAATTTTCTTGTTTTGATATTGGTACTTTTTTTAATGGTTCTCCCGCTCAACTCTGGTCTGTAAAGCTTCTAATTGTATGTCATCAAAAGTGCCATCAAACAATTCATCATCCAGGACAGTTGAAGACACATGGAGGCAGTTTGTGATGTAAATCCTCAGACACATCCTGCAGTGTTTTCTGAAAACTGTCGCGACACCACCTGGGGATTATGGTGTTTCATTCAGTGGGAGGCGGAACGATAAGCACGCATTTATGAATTCAGAGAATTCCAATTGTGTGCGGCGGTATCATTACACTCGACCAAACCAACATTGTGTTTTACATGTATTTAAGATAGGTCATGGAGTATAAGTGTGTGAAATTTTTCCTTTTTTGGGGGAATAATATAGGGATGAATGCGAAGAAAGTGCATGAAGCCCAATTCAGTTAAATCCAAAGTTTTAAATATCAGTAAAAGAACTTGCCAAAACTATTGCCAACTTCTCTACAATGCAATGCTATGACCCATTTTGGGATGTATTTATTATATCTGTGTTTATCATGACATTAATTAGCAGCTCGTCCATTTCCCTCTTGCGTAGAATTGCTCTTGTAAGTTCTGTTTAAATTAAGGTACTATTTGTTTGTCGTATTTGTCTGTTGGTGGGCAGTGACTGCTTGTGGGGTGGTTGGGTGGATTTTTCAAGTTTAAGAGTAATAATCTACCATCGGCCCCATGATATGAGAACAAATTGAAGCATATCAAAGATTTTAAGGAATTGTATTTAAGTTGTTTTATGTACAAATGCCTTTTAAATGCAAAAACCCCCCAAAAAACAGGAAATAAAGAAATCCTGGTGGACAAGCTGGAGGCGAGAGGGGTTCATTTTGGTTCTCACCATCAAGTGTTCAGTGTAGTGATGCTGAATCCTTCTCGACTAATGGCCACTCAACCTCCATTCAAGCCGGAAACACTCCATCCAAGTCAACACTCCCTTCAAGACACACTTAAAGAGACTGAGGCTGGGAACAGGAAGCTACAAATGAAGGACATTTAAAGTCCTTGAGCATCAGCTTTTGGTCGCCAAATAACACAGTCCCCAACTCTCCAAGTTGTTTCTTGGAGGACTTTTTAAGTAGGAACATTTTGCATTTCAGGGACCGATTGAGATGGATTCAAACGTGACACGTTTGAGCTCAATGCCTCCACTGGTCCAAAGAGATGTCTGGTCCAATACCTCGCTATAACTAAGTAGGTGAAGTCCAATAATGTGGACTAAAGGCTTATCCATTGTGCTGAGTCCTCATTCTGAAACTGTGAACACCACCCCTTCACGTGTGAGTGAGTGTGAATTTAGTGCCTGAAACAAATTGGAACAATAAAGTACACTTTGAGTTTGATCAGGAGAGGGGAGCACTCTGAGTTAAATCGGTTCAGGACCAGTAAGGTAGATGATTTTGAGCAGATGCAGGAGCATACTTTATCAAAATAACATTTCTACCTTAAATAATCCGTAAGAAAAACAATCTGTTAGGAGTTTATGTCCTGGCAGATTAATCTGCATTGACATTCAGTTGACATAAAGTTTGTCGATAAATATCCGAACTATACAGTTTATAAAGAGTTAAAACAGCATGTCCCCCACCCCAACCCTCACAACTGTAGAGGCTGCTAAAGGGAAGAACCATATTGTAGGATTAACATCTGTAAGGTTTTTACTTTGGTTGAACTTAGTCTCCATGATCCGTTGTGTGTTTTCAGATCAAATAAAAAACATCTAAAAAGGCCAAATGTCTGTCAGAGACTTTGGTCGTATGGGGATTAAAAAATATTTCCTAAGGTTTCAGAAAGCTTTGTGAGTTGGGTATACCACAGAACAAATTCCCATTTCAGTTCTGACATTATGCAGTCTGAAACACTGTGGTGTGGGGGGGGGGGGGGGGGGGTGGAGGAAGATGATGAGTGTGTACCCTTACACAATATCCAGCAATGCTCGTCCTTCCCTTAGTATGCTCTCATTTCTGTACGCAGTATCTCTAGGGTCGGTCTCATACTTTACTTCATTGATCCACTTTGTTTTGGTGTGCCGTTCCACTGCTTGCTGATTTTATTTGATTTTAACAATTAATTTAAGAGTGCGTTAGATTGAACTGCTAAGCCTCTGTTTGGGCCATCCTAACTGTGGCTCACCTCTGCTTAACCGAAGACACGATAAGGTTTTGTGTTAGGTCATGGTATCCTGCGAGGCCTGAGTGGGGAGCCGATATATTAATGATGGACATTTCATCCAATCAGACTCTACAGCCACAACCAATGGCAGATACTGGATGTTAATATATGTTACAATAACTATTTTGACATAATTACTTACAAATCACAAAGTATAAGTAAAACCTTACATTGATGTGTTAAGCAGCCCCTTCTTGTCCAATAAACTGCTTTGTCCCCCTGTAAATTGGCCAAGAGGCCATTCCAAAACTCCTTGTGCGTTTGGGAACAGCACTGTTTACTGGAAATTACCAAATTGGTGCTATCAGATTAAAATTAAATATAGCTTATTTTTTTCAGCTATCTGTCCTGCCAACTTGTCATATTCACCTAGCATCCATCTCGACCAAGATGGTCTGCTAGGTAAATAAGGCCCAGGGTCACCTGACAGGAAGTGTCAGGGCCTTATTTAAATATCTACCCTGTAGAGCGTGTTGGTCATCTTAAGAAGTGTAATGTCAATGGTGGATAAGTTATTCAACATGTGCTAGTGTGCTGTTTTGTGTGTTAATGCTTAAGTTGCAGGTGATGTGCTTTGATTTGTTGATGTAGCCATTGCATAGGCCGCCCCTGGCTGCTGATTGGCTATTGGCGTGGGTAGTTGCCCCCAGGTCTCCATCTCTCTCTCAGACCTCCTTCCTAGCGCCCGTGAACAGACTTAGTTTAGAGTGCAGTCACATACTTTTGTTCATCCCCTTAGTTTTGATTTGTCAACTTTTATCTCCCCAATCAAAACTAAGGGAATGTAGCTATTTTTTTCAGAATGGTAAGGTGTTTGGATATCTGTGAAGTGGGTTATGCCTCAACCTTTTTATTTTAGTTTTATTGGAAACTTATATTTTCCTGCTCTTCTATTGACGGACAGTAACCTAATCAAACCCCTTAGGGATCGCTATTACGCTATTAATTGCTTTGTGGCGCCCCTAAGGGTCAGCTGGGGGTCAGCTGAGACCCTTTCTGTTGCCCCTGTTTCCCCAGTCAACTCGATTTACAATTGTAAGTCAGTCACAGCTGTTGCACTTTTTGTTTTTTTTATATAATGATCATTTGGCAGTTAAGCAGAGGTTTAGATGGCACATTTGAATCGCTGAACATCTTACTATCTCCTCCTCAATTATAATATGCGATAATTGTTAAAGTGTCAGGGTACTATATTTGTGCTCTTATATTATTTTGTATGTTGGTCAGTGTTAGCCAGCTCATGAATTGAATCTCCAATTTAGCCAACTTCTATCTACAGTACAGCGTCATTAGTAGAGATCACAGTCACCATAAGCTATTTTTTTTTTTACAAAAATACATATATATGACTTTTACCTTTATGTTTAACATAATCTTCCATATCTCAGTTTGTGTAGTTTTTATTATCCTGCCAAGTGTTCAGTGTTTGCTTTCTGCCAGTTTAATTTATTATTTTCCTTTGCTTTCCATATAAGAATCTCAGGAAGGAAGACATGTAATGTATTGCCTCAATCATGTGTGCGATTTGTTGCTTTCAGCTTTGATTTAACTCTTGGCCTGTACCGATTGAAATATGTCCCAAATAAAATTGACATTAACAGATATTTCGATTGGATTATCAAACAACTACATCGAGGCAAAATAAACAAATCAAGTCTTCAAAATGAATGTCTTTGTTTTGATGTGAATAATATTGTGGTCAATGTGTTAAACAGGTCCTTGCGTTCAGGAAAGAAAGCTGTTAGTTGTGGTTGTCATTTGGTCTTAGGTCATTTAGCCAATACGAAATGCACACATTGACATAACCAGGCTATATCCGTTTTTTTATTTTTTTCACAAAGTTGTTGAAATGAACAAAATTATGTTATAACAATGTTCCTGCCATGATCAAATATGAATATGAATGTTCATACAGAGTATCGCTAATACTATAGGTCCTCATAAGAAACAATGTAAACTGTCTTAATAATTTCCCTCATTACAAAATAATAATACTACCGGTCAATATATCTGTACAAACAATAAAAACCATGAGGCAATTATTGGCCTTTGGGCTGTCAATGTAAATACTTCATCATACTAATTAATACATATGTGGTGCAATTGTCTTTTGTAGTGTTACCAGGTCTTTTCAAAAACAATTTAAATGAGCCCCTTGAGAAATGCCCTTTTTTTGTCTTTGGTCCAAAACAATCAAAGACTATCGCAAATCTGAAATTTAACCAATGTCACAGAGGCACACACACACACACACACACACAGACACACACACGCAGAAACACACATATGTAGACACATACACACAAAGGAGAAATTGGCAGATTTATGAGGCTAGATAAACAAAAACGAATGGTTTTCACAGTGATTTCGAAGAGAATTCCCTGAGATGAACAACTATTATCATAAAATTATTTGATGTACTATATAGAATATTATATATATACAGTTTTGTAAAATGTATGAGAAAAATATACTTGATTAAAAAGTACAGATAGCTTTGTTGAAAGTGAGAGTAAAAGTGAGTAAACCATCACAAAATCACAAGAGTAGAGTCATAAAGTAGCTTAGATAAAATGTTAGTATCTAACTGGGTTAAAATGTACAAGTATCAAAAGTAAAGAAGTACATAATTTTCCTGTCTTTAGTTTTTGACAAGGGTCAAAATGTATCAACCCTTTCCCTTTTTATTTAGTTATGCTTCCATAAGTCTGTCCCTGTGTGTGTATGGCCCAGACCCCCGTCCTAGAGACCCCCGTCCTAGAGACCCCCGTCCTAGAGACCCCCGTCCTAGAGACGCTGCTGCGCCATCTCCAGCCCATTCTCAGGGTCTTTGCTGTCCTTAGGTGAGCTCTTATTCTTGGGGGTGACCCCCAGGTTCTGAGCCTCCTCCAGGCTGGTGGTCAGTGGCTGGCCAAGGGTCTCGGGCAACAACAGCGTCAACACACCAAAGATGAATGCCAGGATTCCCACTATCAACTGTTTGGGGGAGAGGGGGGGGGGGGACACAGGAAAAGATTGAACAGGTCCAATCTCTGATCAACCAGGAAGGGATGTGACTCACACAGGTCATTCTTGTTCCTCTTGCAACGACAACGGGTTCCAGAGGAGATTGTGCTATCACTGAAGTTATTATGATTTAGTCTCTTTCACTTTGCAGACTTTGTCCATGTGTGTGGGTGTTTTTATCCATTTAGGATGGTGGTGTCACTGAAGTATTTATTATTAAAATATTAATAGCAATTATCTTTAGTTGAACTGGACTTTGCATGCACATACATGCATTCACCCCATGCATTCACCCCATCTGAACTAAGGAACTAATAAACATCATCATCTATGTGTGTGTGTGAGAGTGTGTGTGTGTGTGTGTGTGTGTGTGTGTGTGTGTGTGTGTGTGTGTGTGTGTGTGTGTGTGTGTGTGTGCGTGCGTGCGTGCGTGCGTGCGTGCGTGCGTGCGTGCGTGCGTGCGTGCGTGCGTGCGTGCGTGCGTGCGTGCGTGCGTGCGTGTGTGTGTTTCTATGCATGAATACTTGTGTATGCGCTCACCGTGTCTAATGCGTGAGAACGCATCTGACACAGAAAGGGCAACCTTTGTCCTATGTCCGGTTATTCTCTGGACATTGTCTGGTTTGAAGTTCATATGGGAAAACGGCTTATGTCAGCATGCATGCTTGTGTGTGTGTGTGTGTGTGTGTGTGTGTGTGTGTGTGTGTGTGTGTGTGTGTGTGTGTGTGTGTGTGTGTGTGTGTGTGTGTGTGTGTGTGTGTGTGTGTGTGTCTGTGTGCGTCTGTGTGTGTGTGTGCATGCACAGGGGTGTGTGTGTGTGTGTGTGTGTGTGTGTGTGTGTGTGTGTGTGTGTGTGTGTGTGTGTGTGTGCGTGCGTGTTTGTATGTGCGCATGTGTGTTTGTGTGTGTGCAGGCGTAAGTACCTGAGGAAGGTGTATCCAGTAGTTTGCCAGGTAGACGCAATAGGGGGCCACCACACTGCCCACACGACACATCATGCTACCGCTCCCCACAGCCAGGGACCTAGAGCATGGACACAGTGTCCATCACTGACCTCCTCACATCCACACAGCATTGGTTCAACGGTATATAAGCAAGTCTGCCAGCCTGGTACAGCATGGCATTAACCATGCCGGCGTTAGGGTTTGATACCTACTGGTGTTAGGATTGAAAAGAACTGACGCAATCACATTCATGTAAGACGGTTTGGATGAGAGCATCCGCCAAGTTATGTGTCATGTAATAGCAATGTATCTAATACATGACACACTGGATCTGAACCAATGTTATTATTGTTCTCCTAATGGTAAATGTTTTACTTCAAATTAACCAAAAGACAATTGACACTGGATACTATATACAGTATATCAATATAATTTTTTATTTATTTTGTAGAGCTTCTTCCTACCTGATGATGGTCGGGTAAAGCTCACAGGTGTACAGGTAAATCAGACCAAAGGCGATGGCGATGGAAAACTTCCCGAGCATACTGAGCAAGGTCACCAGCCAATGGATGTCCTGTAACGCAAAACAGAGCGATGAGAGTCAGAGGAAGGAGTATTACACCAGGGGAAATTACAATTATGTTACATTAGACTACATTAGATGTGTGTGTGTGTGTGTGTGTGTGTGTGTGTGTGTGTGTGTGTGTGTGTGTGTGTGTGTGTGTGTATACCCCACAAAAGTAGTGGAGGTAAGTGGTAATTAAGACAGTTGTGATAGGGGTGTGTGTGTGTGTGTGTGTGTGTGTGTGTGTGTGTGTGTGTGTGTGTGTGTGTGTGTGTGTGTGTGTGTGTGTGTGTGTGTGTGTGTGTGTGTGTGTGTGTGTGTGTATGTGTGGGGGTGTGGGGGTGTGGGGTGTGTGGGTGTGTGTGTGTGTGCTGACTCAGCAGGGACAGAGCAGTGGGGTAATTGGGAGTTGACCGGCCCTCATTGAAGAAGACTTGACTGACTTATGCACTAAACTTAGACTCGTCTCAGGAGCGTAGGCAACAGAAGATGAATCCCACATAAGGTTTTTTTTAAAATTGGGTCGCACACATTTCCTGCAGTGTGTAACATTGTCATACATAAAGAGTTAATCGATTTCTTGCCAAGCCACATTCAGTTGCGGGCATACACCTTTTCCTTCAGCTAAAGTACATTGAGACGAGTTTGCTTCATTTGGCCATCTCTTTGAGCTTCCTTGACATGTCGTGTCCTAGTCAGTGGTGTTTACTGAAGCCGCTAGGGCTTACCCGGCGCCGCTGAGAATCAATGACCCTAATGATGAAAATAATGAATGAGCGACTAAATGGTGCGCACCACTGTACCTAGGGGAGAAGGGAGGTAAATAAAGGCAAAGAGAAAACCACTTAATAAGAAAAAGTCAAGAGAGAGAGGGAGAAAGAGAGATAAAGTGGCCTTTTTAATTTGTCTTTCCTGACCACCACCTCCACTCTATTTGGAGGCACCCCCCCCCCCCCTCCTCCCCCACCCCCAAATGGAAAGGGGGAGGGGGGGGTAAAAGAAACTCCGAAATGGGACACGCTCTTACTATGACTTGTAAACAGCCCTTTCACTAGGGCTTGTACAGCCCTAGTTAAACCTTGTTAACACATTTTAATTGCTTTGAGATATTGCTGATTTGATTGCTTTTTCTTTTTGTTATGTCTCGTTTACGTTGACTGACCATCGGAAATTTAGAAAATCATCGGACTGCCACTCCGGTGTTCGTTGAACTGAGACACCCTACTCGACCCCGGGGGAGATCGGAGGGGTCGGGCGGCATGGGAGGGGTCGGGGGGCCTTACTGGGACAGCGCTTAGTAAGAAGGGAGAAGCAGTGATATCTGACCCTTAGGAGGTATAATACGATCTCCAAGCCACTCTATTTATGACCCTCGCATTCGCGGAAATTGGCTTTCTAATGACACAAGTCGTGCGGTCATAGACATTAGTTACTTTCTTTTCTGGCAGCGTGAATCCTTCAGGTCAAAGCACAGACACACCAACTGGTAGTGCATACACACACACACACACACACACACACACACACACACACACACACACACACACACACACACACACACACACACACACACACACACACACACACACACACACACACACACACACACACGGGATTGGTGTGCAAAGCTCAGTACGTACAGAAGGGACTACGATCATGAGCATGCAGGCTATCCCGGCCAGAATCAGCCCTGGGGCGCAGGTCTTCTTCCTGCCCACGCGGTCCATGGCGTAGCTCCCCACCAGGTACGACGGTATCTCCACGGCCCCTGGAACACAGCCAATCACGGCGCGGGTCAGAGTGACGGATACGTCAGAGGGCCTCAATGTTTGGCCGCTTTGTTTGACAAGTAAGTGTGTATTCATGGATACCGCGGTGAGAGTTCAGCGGTTCGCCTCTGTGGCCTTACAACACAAGGAGGAGGGTAGGTATTGAGGCCCTGTACTGCCTCCTCTCTCCGCTATACGCTTCACTTCCTGGGTTTTCCCAACAGGCACAGAGGTAAACATGAGGCGGATCGAGAACGTCAAGAACTAAATGTTTGGTTAGTTTGGTAATACTGCTATATATTAAGGATAGCAGCATTATATGCATATCTATGGTATGTGCGATGTAATCAATTGCAGCATTGTAAACAGCCGAGTGCAAAATGTAGTGCTTCTCTCCTTCACTCAAAGGATCGCGTTGCACTTTGTAGGTGGGCGGCGCTTAGCTACGATTGGTTGACGTGGAAAGAGCAACTTGTTTTTTAGTTTTAAAGTAGGTCAACTGAGTGTACCATGAGCACCGTGGTTGGATTTTTCTTCATGGAAACCCACCCACCCACCCCATACAAACACAAATACACACACAGTCGAGATACATCCAGAATTTAGACTGCAACCCACAGGAATAAATACACATTGAGAGCAGAATTTGTCACAGCTCTCAATGCGTTACAATTCTCCTGCCCTTCAACATTTATATGTTGACAGAGGACTCAGTTGAAGGTTCTTTACTGGTTTAACTTGGATAACGCCATTACGTATCGAATCGTTTGCCCAAACACACACACACACACACGCACACACACACACACACACACACACACACACACACACACACACACACACACACACACACACACACACACACACACACACACACACACACACACACACACACACACACACACACACACACACACACACACACACACACACACACACACACACACACACACACACACACACACACACACACACGCACACACACGACAGCCCCCCCGCATACCGGCGAGGAAGAGATTGAGGTACTGGTTGCCCCCCAGGTTGACGGAGCCCAGGGAGAAGACGTAGTAGCCCAGGCTGCCGATGAACCAGACGGCCCACACGATAATGGTTCGGCCCGCCATCCTCCAGCTGCCAAACAGGTCCAGGATGGACAGCTTCTTCTCCGCTGCCTTAGCCTGCTCCCCCTCTTCCTCCCGGTCCTCTGCCTCCTTCTCCCCTTCCTCCTCCTTCTCCCCGCCGTCCCTCTTCTCCAGCAGGTCGCTGACGCCCTTGTCCTCGGGCTCCAGCAGGTCCTCCGCCCTCAGCCGGCACTCCACGCCGTTGGCGCTGGCGATGCGCTCCAGCAGGGCCTGGGTCTCCTGCAGGCGGCCCTTGGCCATGAGGTAGAAGGGCGTCTCGGGGAACTTCCAGCAGAAGAAGAGGAAGGGCGAGGTGATGAGGGAGAGGACGATCTGGTAGATCCACCACGTGCGCACCAGGTAGCCGATCAGCGACACCACCATGATGCCCACGGCGAAGGCGGCGTGCACGTGCATGGAGGTCCACGTGCGCACCTTGGTGCCGGTGAACTCGGTCACGTAGACGAACACCACCACCAGGTAGCCACTGGACACCTGGGGAGGGGACGGGGGGGAATGAAATGAATAAAATGTATTGATAATGCAGTTATAAGCACAAAAAAACCACAAACTGAGTAAATTATTACTAGACCCTTAGTTAACTGTTTACTAATTATTCATTTATGCTTATTACTGCATTATCACTGTATTAACTAATGTTAATTAATTAATTATTAATGTATCATTATTGTAAATCATTATCAATTGAACTAATGTTAATTAATGGACTATTATGAATCCTTATTGTAAATTATTACCAATTAAATGATGAAGAGATGATCACCCCCAAAAAAAAGGACTACAGCCCATACAGTGCAATACTTACAGTAGTACTTTAAACTCAACATTCTCAACAGCATATTTTTTCCCTTTCCATCTACCGCAACAATCCAATAACTAAAAAATCCATGTTTTCATGTACCAAGTTGTTTGCTTTTCAAGCTTGTGTGAAGTGTTCCCGAGTGGTTCTCCGAGAGAAGTAATCCTCTAAATTCATAATCAAAGTCTGAATTTATATTCATGAATAGAGCCAGGCTGACACATCGTAATTCTCAATTAGCAATGGCCCCAGGTTTCAGCAAGTCAAATTTAAGACTTTTTCAGACCTTTTTAATACCACCTTGAATGAAATTTAAGACCTAAAACACGCGACGGTGGGGGTTGGCAACAGACGCGAGTCAACTACGTAAACGGACGTCTTCTAGCCAACTGTCCTTGAATTTGCACCTACCCATTGTCGCAGACTAGCTAGCAAGCACGCAGATAATCGTTTATATGTAGCTAGCAAGAAAGAAGCCTCTCTACATGTCCTTCCTGAAAAGTCACTCGGAAAAATTTTCAAAATATATAGTCCTGCCCCGACAAATTTAAGACCATGAGTTACATTATTTAAGACCAGCATATGGCATTTGTAACGAATTTAAGACTTTTTAAGGCCTTAGATTTAGAAACATGAATTTAAGACTTTTTAAGACTTTCTAAGGATGCGCAGACACCCTGAATGGCCCTCAGCATATACTATAGAGTATTTGAGACAGTCCATATACAGTATGTGTGTGCATACCACACAACCATGAAGTGCAATAGTGCAATGCTGAGAATGTCCGCCTGTTTGAGTCTCTCTGCAAGAGCTATGGGCTATGGATAGCTTAGCTTGAGCCATAGCTTACAGCTGCATGGCTCCAGAGGACTTGGAGAAGAATCGCCACTTTCAGCCCTCGCTGACCGGACAAGCCATATGTTGGAAATAAATCCTGTCTTCTGTGCTTATACGGATAGGCCAACAGCTGCATGCAAGACAGCCTCACTGGGGAAAACAACACCAAACACACACACACACACACACACACACACACACACACACACACACACACACACACACACACACACACACACACACACACACACACACACACACACACACACACACACACACACACACACACACACACACACACACACACACACACACATGTTAAATTTACCATGGCAAGGACGAAGCGAATGGCTAGGAACCAGTAGTAGTTTGGGGAGAATGCAACCAGCACCCCTAACACAAACTGGCACGAGCTGGTGACCATGAGAATCTTTACACGGCCGACCCTGAGAAAGAGAGCAAGGGGTAGAGAGTGGGAGAAAGTGAAGATGAGCGGGTGGTAATAATCCTGACACTATTGTTAGTTATGTGGCACTTTGACAGAACACATTAAGCCCATTCAGGCTGGCACAGACCGGAAAACGGTTTACAAAAATGTTTAAAAGAAGGGTACTTTAAGTATACTTCTTCGCTAGTCTGACAGAAGCAATCTCAAACATTGCATGAATCTCAGCAAAGCAAATGTAACCACAGGCACTTTACAAACATCTTTGACTACAGATGCGTGTCCTTGGAGGAAAAATAAAAAAATGTAAACGTATATAGATCCACTCCAGTCCAGCTCAGGAAATCGGGCGCTACACAACCCCGAAGAATGTGACAGACAAAGAAAAGAACAGAAATAATGTCTGTTTCTGCCAAAACAAATAATTAACAGATGTCCTTAGATGTTTGATGAAACCAAGATTTTGGAGGCAATGTGATTAGTATCTGCCTTGCATCAAACATAGCCCATGTGTTTTCCATGGAGTAACTCCGAGGCATGCATGATTCTTATGACATGATTCTCTACAACCAACGATCGACAAAATAGATATCCATTATTTTTCCATCGTAACTCCCCACATAATGAAATAATAATAACGTCATTTTTCTCTTCATTTACGGCCCCCACAATTGGGCAGAAGAAGGCCATGGTGACGTCAGCTTAGCTTACCTATCGGCGATATCCCCAAACACGAGCGCGCCGATCATCACGCCGATCATGAAGGTGGGCTGGCACAGCTGGGCCAGCCATTCCCCATCACACACCAGGTTCCAGTCGGTCACGATGTTTTGTACTACCTGGCTGTGGTCGAAGACGAACTTCTGCTCGCAGACTATCGTCGTTTTGTCGCCATCAAACTCATAGGTAAGGAAGTCCGTGGGGTTGACGCGCAATGCGCTCTTGCACCGGCCGAGTTCCCATTGGTCCCCCGTGGAGGTCTTGACCGCCAGGTAGCTGTAGGCATCCTTGAAGGAGGGTAGGACGTCTTCTAGAGCGGTTCCCGAGACGTTACCGTATAGGACGTCGGTGATGTTGGCGGGCGCACCGCACACAAAGTTGGGGGTTTCGACGAGAAACACTGAGGCGAGATAGTGGATCCCACACGCGATGGCCTGGAAGACCGCTGCGAAGTACAGACACGCCTGGAACCTGGAGAGGAGACGCGTTGGCTATTTTAGTCATAACAGCAAGACTAATAATAATACGACTGGAACCAAAGAAGATGCTATTCATTTAGGACTATTAACACTTTATGGAAAGCTACTGTAGGCCTATTTGCTGTGTCATCTCATCAAATATCTAATAAAAAATATTTTTTAAGGAAAGTTTAACTTGAACTTATTCATTAGTTTAAAATAACTCAGGTCCTGAGTTATTTTAGGTCCTGAGGCATATGTCCTGAGCCTCAGGTAACGGCTGGCCTTCTAGCATTAAACAACAACTCCTCACCCTGTTAAATGAAAGTAGGCCTACTATGCTACTATTATGCTACTCATAAGTAACGGAATACCACTTTTGCCAAGTCTATAATTAGACCCGATCCTGAGAAGTACTCGGAGAGGTAAAACACAGGGCGTTGACATTTAAAAACACTGGATGCAATATAAACGTGGAAACATCAAAAGTTAGGCTACCTCTTGAAGTGTCCGAGCTCATCAAATATCCGCTCCACGCTCATGGTGTCGGCGGGCTTCTAGCGCTGCTCCGTGCGTCTCTCGGACAGCGGACTGGACGACAGACAGACAGACAGACAGACAGACAGACAGACAGACAGACAGGCAGACAGGCAGACAGGTCCGCCGCAGTTTGCGCACAGACCCGCCGAGTAGGAGGGGCGTAAGTGTTTTTCTTTTTTCCTCAATCAGATACAGAAACTGTTTTGAATTAAACGAACGGGAATTTTGTACTGCGACAAATGATGCAGGCTGGAAAAGCAGATTAGTGTTGCCAGATTCAAGGAAGTCTCTTTTTGTTGCCATGACTACATCCATCCCCCGATGTTATATAGCCATAGCCGCCATAAAATGATTATTTGAACGATAAGAATGAGAATAATAGAATGATAAGAATGATAGTCGGATGTCCGTTTTTTTTATTTTGTTATTAATCTTTGACCAATGCCACACCACATCACATAACCAATCTATATGGGGGTTGGCAGTTATAGGCCTAATTGAATGCGCTCACGTAGGGCCGTATATGTTTCAGGAGAATTTGAGTTCTCCTCCGTCTTATCAGCAGTGTTCCTGCTGACTGAAGGTTCCCGAACTGTTGGTCATGATAAATGATTTATAGCGCGCAGGTTCGTTGACTTACCTGAACCCCCCGCCCCCCCCCCCCCCCCCCCCCCCTCAGTGGTCTTAATCAATGATTAATTCATAAAGATCTGGGTAACAAACTGTTTCAGCTGGAATTCAAATATGCGCTAAAAAAGCAATAATGCGCGTGTTTCGACCCAGGGAAACTTTGTGATGCTGCCTTGGCGACGTTGTAGTAGGCCTAGGCTATCTGGAACGCTCCTAGTTATTGCGTTCTAAACCCCCAACCGGACATCAAGGTGAACGGCTGCTCTGACGGAGCTCTTCCTTCCACACACACACACACACGCACGCACGCACGCACGCACGCACAGCACACACACACACACACACACACACACACACACACACACACACACACACACACACACACACACACACACACACACACACACACACACACACACACACACACACACACACACACACACACACACACACACTGTCGTATTCGCCACTCTTGAGGGCTCTTTTTTAACCAGGGGGGGCGGTAACATATACAATAACATACAACAGTAATACAACAAACATACAAGCAAACATACAATAATCAGAGTCCTAACAACCAATCACCCGAGGTCTCAGATGGGAGTTAGCCCTGCGTTTCTCCAAAAGAAGTCCAAAGCATTGGCAAAAGCGACGACTTATAGTGTTGTCAGGATGCTGAGAACAGCTCTGCCCCCCCCCCCCCCAACAAAACGATTGTATTGGTTAATCAGACTGTAAACTATCATAAAGGGGGACCCGGCTGGGCCCTCTCGGCTTTCGTTTTGAACCCTGTCTTCTCGACCTTAACAATGGGGTCTAATATGCTGCTTTGATTTAATTATTATTATCAAAATGTTTTGGCTCCTGGTCTTCTGTTTGTTCATTTGTTACATTTCTATATGGAATTTTATATATTCATGAATGCAAAAATATGAACTGCACTTGTGTGTTTTGTTCAATAAAAGTATTGGCCAAAAACAAACCATACATATGCTGATATTAAGCGTGAACTATAATAATAAAGTCAGGAAAACAGGCACACCAACAAATGGCACCCAGAGAAACAATTTCCCATTACACTAACCTCCTGTGATCTTATCACTTTTTATCTCTTGTGCTATTTATTGGGGAACTTTCACCTTTTTATCATGTTATTATGGTATGAAACTCATTCTTATTTTATAGTTTCTAATCGCTCTTATCCTTTTTATTGTAGCACAAACAGTGCGTGTGATGTTTTGATCATCACACGCGTGTGATGATCAAAACAGCTTCACTGTGACCGACGTAGATCCGTCTGGTGGATCCGCGA
>OLKM01001265.1:132500-152389 GCA_900291075.1 Melanogrammus aeglefinus | reverse complement strand
GATGATGATGATGATGATGATGATGATATATGATGATGATTGATGATGATGATGATGATGATGATGAAGAACGATTCAGCAGCTCATCATGTTTTGTTCTCCGTCAGATGCCTGTGAACTCAAACTGGACCCGAGCACAGCCAATAGAAAACTCTCTGTTTCTGAGGACAACAGAAAGGTGACGCGGGTTGGAGAGGACCAGTCATATACGGATCACCCAAAAAGATTTGACAGCTGGGACCAGGTTTTGTGTCAAGAGGCTCTGACTGGCCGCTGTTACTGGGAGGTAGAGAGGAATGGAGGGTTTTATATAGGAGTGACATACAGCGGAGTCACAAGGAGAGGACGGGGTGTTGACAGCCTGCTTGGAATGAATGATAAGTCCTGGAGGCTTGAGTGTCATGATGGGGGTTACTCTGCCTGGTACAACGATAGTAGAACAGCCATACATCTCCCCCCCCCTGGCTCTAACAGAGTAGGAGTGTATCTGGACCGGCCTGCTGGCTCTCTTTGTCCTTCTACAGAGTGTCCCCAGGTGCAGGAGCGGTCCTCGACACATGACACACATCCACACCTTCTGGTCCTCCTTTACCCAGGAGGACCTCCTCCCGGGGGTTGGGTTCTGGGCGTGTGACGCCTCAGCGTCTCTGTGTAAGTTATAGTCTCTCTCTCTCTCTCTCTCTCTCTCTCTCTCTCTCTCTCTCTTCTCTCTCTCTCTCTCTCTCTCTCTCTCTCTCTCTCTCTCTTGCTCTCTCTCTCTTGCTCTCTCTCTCTTGCTCTCTCTCTCTTGCTCTCTCTCTCTCTCTGATATCAGTTTATATTTGGACGGCTAACATGGAACCTGATTTAAAGCAGATTTTATATTATAATCATGTATGCCAGCGGTCTGGGAAGCTATAATCATGTCTGGATGACTTTAAACTGAGTATTGGATTCCTTTGTGTCTGTGGGGAACAGACAGCAGCAGAAATGTTTCAGTTATGTAAAGATATGTGCACACCTGTTTATGATTAGTAATGTCTGCTGCTTCTATTGATTGAGTCCTTGTGTTTATTGTGTTCATGTAAGGGACTGTTCTTCTATTGATTGAGTCCTTGTGTTTAATTGTGTTCATGTAAGGGACTTGTTCTTCTATTGATTGAGTCCTTGTGTTTATTGTGTTTCATGTAAGGCGACTGTTCTTCTATTGCATTGCAGTCCTTGTGTTTTATTGTGTTCATGTAAGGGACTGTTTCTTTCTATTGATAAGTCCTTGTGTTTATTGTGTTCATGTAAGGCAGGGGTTCTCAAACTATATGGGGCCGGGGACCCCCCATAGGGCAGGATTCATTTCAAGGACCCCCTCATAACCGCAACACAAATGTAATCATATAGGCTCATTTTTCTATTTTTCTATTTTTTTCTGTTAGATGCTTTTGAACTATTTTATGCTTCAATCATTCAGTGCTAATACCACAATAGTGGTACATAAGCATTTTATTGTATTTTGGCATAATTTTACAATATGTAAATAGATTTTACTTTATTTTTTATTTTTTTTATAAATGTGTGTATGAAAATTTCACCCACATACACACAAATAGTCGGGCCATTTGGTAATTCATCACAGCAAATAACAATGAATGACAGTGACAACGGTCAGTGCAAAAAACATTGATGTAACACAATATACTGTTGAACAAATAAAAATGAACTGGCAAACTATAGTTGCAAAGCTTTTTGTAAGCATAGCTGCCTTAAAAGACAATGAAGTGTACTGAATGCAGTAAAACAGGATACAGAGAGAATTCAAACTTTTTAACTTTTGTAGAGAGAGAGAGAGAGAGATAGAGAGAGAGAGAGGAGAGACGAGCAGAGAGAGAGAGAGAGAGAGAAGAGAGAGAGGAGAGAGATGAGAAGAGAGAGAGAGAGAGAGAGAGAGAGACAGAGAGAGACAGAGAGAGACAGAAGAGAGACGGAGAGACAATTTAACTTGTAGAACACAGTGGAACCACAATGTAACAAGTGCAACATCACTCTTTGATTTAATCAAATCAAGGTAGTGTTAACAGACAATACAATAAGCACTGATATTAGGTGACAATAATGCATACTCTTAAACAGAATTAGAAGATGAATAGGCATCCATATTAGAAAGATGATGCTGTCACTAATGTGAGATGGGTTGTTGCCTGTCTCTCCACTACATAGTTGCCCAGTCTTGGCGTGATGGCGATAACAGACTCTAGATCCACTCTCTACATTGGAGACGAGCTCTGTACTTTGTCTTCATTGCAGTCAAAGTTGAGATCGATGACTCGCACAAGTAATAAGTAGGAAATGGTAGCAATGGCTCACCTACTGGAATCGGGCCTTCAGAGTCCGATCACAAGATAAGTCCACCAACTCATCCTCTGCTTTGCTAGTGAGGCCACTACATGTTACTCCTGGCGCAAAGGGATCTCGCACCTAGTCCCAAGCATCAGTATTCAGGTCTGCGAAGTACGATTAAGTGCTTGGCTTGGAGCGGCAGTGAGGGTGAGAGGTGGCTACCCTTCTTTCCCTGCAGCAACTGGACAGGATGTTTGCGTGAAGATAAGCCGTGAGTTGCGGGAACATGTCGGGTCACTCTCATCTTGGAGTCTTCCTTCTCCATAGCTCAGTTTTCCTCATAAAAGCAGTTTATTTTGTCCGGCTAACGTCAGGATGGATTGCTTAGCGTCCCTGGATGGAGAGGTTTAGGCTATTGAGAATGATGAATACATCGACCAGATATGCCAATTTGGCAACATCCTCGGGGTCGGAAAAAAACTGTGCGAGGTCGGGCTTTTCAGTTCCTCAGAAACTTGACATAATCGCTGCAATAGCTCGAATATCAACACGCACATAAAGAACCGCACACCTAATCACAAAACAGACCACTACCTTGCTGAAGAGTACAGTTCCCCACGAGAGAGCCACCTTACTTCATAAGAGTAAAGCAGTGTGTCATGGCCCGCATCACACTCCCGACACACGAGTTGCCTAAACAACAACGTGACGGCAAATGCCCTCGACTTAACAAAATTAACGGCAGTTACAGCTGTACTCAACACAAAGTGCAGATCTGGTTTCCATTACCTTTGGGGCGAGCGCTTGCCGGTGCAGCATATAACAGTGGCACAGATTCTCACTTTTGGATTTACTGTCCTTATTCGAGCGACAACGCCGCTTACTAACGGCCCTCATTGCTGCAGCTCCACTCAGTGCAAACACCCACACATTTCCTCCCAACTCAGCTCATGGAACTCAAAAAACTTGACTAACCTCCTCGCCGGTTGTCCCCCCCCTTCAGCTCATTGACCTCAAAAAACTTGAATACCTCCTCGCCGGTCTTCGTCCGATGCCAGGACCTCTCTTGCAGAACAAGAAGTCTCCAGAATGGCTCCGTCCCACAGGTAGCGGACAAGAGTGAATATAGCTGTGCTGCGCTAGCCCACATCCAGTGATTCGTCCAACTGTATGGAAAATTGCCTCTCACTGCAAACAAAGTCTCTCAGAAGCTGCGATAAGATATCATCCGACAGGTCATCGATCCTCCGCTTCACGTGTCATCGGAGAGGGGTATGCCTTTTTTAATTTATTTTGCTGCCTCTGTCCCAAGCATTATCTCACACATACCCACTGCTGCTGGGAATATCAGCTCTTGTGCGATGGTATGAGGCTTCTTGCATTTTGCTATCTGCTGAGCCACTAAAAATGAAGCCTTCTGTACCCTCTCAGACGTTGTGGCCAAATTAGTTAGTTTTGATCGTTGATGGACATATTCTTCACTTTTCCTCACAAAAAATTCCTTTGATTTATCACTGTGCTCCAGGTGCTTGGTTAGGAGATGACGCTTTAGCTTAGCGGGCTTCATTGATTTGTTCGCTAACACTTGAAGACACACGAACGCACATTCGGCGCTTCCGCGCCACTGTTCTCAATAAATCCAAAGGCACATGTAGTTTCATCGTACCTCCTTCACTTTTCCGCTTTGTTTAGGATTATCAGTATAGGGCCTTTTTAAATATTTATCCATCGTGGATTCTCCTCAGTATGCAACTTAAAAGTTTTCAGACCCCCGCATGCGTTGACAGGGTGTCGTAATTTTAACAGAGTTACTATTGGCCAAAAATTAACACAGGGGGAGGGCTGAACACAATGCGCCTGTTTAATTGTGCTTTCATTTAGTTATTTAGGTGCGAGATGTGAAGTTAAAGCCTGAGGGAGTTTGACGTACTGTAAAAGCCGAGTGTTCATTGGTTTAACGTTACACCGACAGGAGTAATGACGACAGGCCCAGCACTTTCTCCATAAATACCGGTATGTTTATGTTGTAACAACAAGCTCTTCACGGACCCCCTGGCAACGCGCCGCGGACCCCCGGGGATTTGAGAACACTTTGAGAACCGAGGATGTAAGGGACTGTTCTTCTATTGATTGGGTCCTTGTGTTTATTGTGTTCATGTAAGGGACTGTTCTTCTATTGATTGAGTCCTTGTGTTTATTGGTGTTCATGTAAGGGACTGTTTTTCTATTGATTGAGTCCTTGTGTTTATTGTGTTCATGTAAGGGACTGTTCTTCTATTGATTGAGTCCTTGTGTTTATTGTGTTCATGTAATCCCACGTTTCCACTGCAGGGTGCGGTACGGTTCGGTTCGCAAAAGTGCGGTAAGGATTGCGTTTCCACCGCCAAAAGTGGGCGTGACCCGGAATGAGCCATCCTCGTTTTGCCCTCGTCTTCAGGTACTCCTCCGTTGGGGTACTGAGATGCCTGAAAGGGTGCTGGAAAATTCGAGCTACACAACCCCTCCGTTGATTGGTCAACAGAATCGTCACTTCCAGGTGACGTGGCGATAAAAGAAAAAAACAGTAGCCTGCGTTCACACCAAACGAGACATTTGTCGCCCGTTCGCGTTCTCGCCAAAGTCTTGTCGCGCCGCCACAAATCATTAATCTGTTGCTGTGTGCAAGTTTTGTCGAATTTGTCGCGCCAACAAACACGATAACCACCAATTGCCTTGTCTTGACCTTTTGTGGAAGAGGGAGAGACGTCGGAGAGACCCCGACACAGTCTATTCATAATATTGTTATGACCACGGAAGAGGCAGTGAATGAACTATTGATTAGACAGAGATTTATTATGGGCCTACTTAATAAACCGTTGGAACACAGAAGACCGGAAACCATAGCAACGCCGGTAAACAAACCCTGAGAAGCCCAACCCCTATGAGAGCTCCCCATCGCTACGGCCATCCGGAGGCGCACAGAGCTTTTGGCCATGATATTACATACAATTAATATTACTATTATATATATAGAGCTCCGGGAATCGCAAAACGGGCAACACAATCAACTTTCTCCTCCATGCTGGAGTTCACCCCGGGACTGCACTGCACTGAGTTTGACGGTTGAACGCTGAGAACATGTCGCGTAAAACGCTTGCTTGGGCGAACAAGGAGGTGGAGACGTTCCTCTGCATTCTCCTCTGCGCTGCTATGACGTCACGATATTTAAGTAGCTGCCATGGCGATCGACATCCGGCCTACCATATAGGGTACTGTCGGCGGTGGAAACACGACCTCGGAACTGAGCTGGGCTATACCGCCCCCTCCCTACCGGACTGAGGCGAACCGAACCGTACCGCAGCAGTGGAAACGCGGCGTAAGGGACTGTACTTCTATTTGATTGAGTCCTTGTGTTTATTGTGTACATGTAAGGTACTGAAGGGTGTTCCACAAAGCCGGTTTTATCACATAACCGGGTAAGTTATCCCAGGGTTTGCGGTAACCCTAGGTTTTCCGTTTCCAAAATGAACACTGTATGTTAGTTACTATAGAAACATCAAATCTGGTCGGAGCAGGTTTTGCGCAGGTTTAAGTTTCAAACATAACCCGGTTTTGGGTATTTTAAACCCGAGTTCACCGCAGATTGCATGTGTTCACCAATGGCATTGCCCTTTTGATGATGAGAGGGCCTGTTGATATTGGAGCGCAAATTAATTTTGTGCAATCCACGAAAGCGATTAATAAGACCGCGGCTCGACATCTTGGCATATCCGGAGGACTTTTTGCTCGAGAGATATACATTCTTGTGCAAATCTTTAATATATTTAAATAGCCTTCTCCAGCCTTACATAGCCAACACTACCAATCGAGGACCTGGCCTCAGTTCACTCCAGACTATTTGCATAGCACTCCATTTTTTGCAAATGTTATCTATAATGTCGGAGATGCTGAGCACATCTCAGTCCTTTCAGATGACCCATCCAAATCCGGACCAATATTTTCATCTGCCTCCTATCATACAAAAAGCAATATTGGCTGAGTACTATGCCAAGAGGCGCTTACAACATAATATATAAAATAGTCCTAACAGACTTACATCCACTGGATGTAAGTTCTGATCTTAGCCGACAGCTTCATTACAAGCACTAATCCATCTGCTTGAAGTTGATGAATTGTCACTTTTAGGTTTCAATCCAGTTAACCAAAAAATACATTTGGAAACATTTGCGGCTGTGGCAAGCACACAACGGTTTGCATGGGGTTACTTCGAAAGACAAACTAAACCGAAAATATACCCTCACATGGCCCCTGACCTCTCTGAGGAGGTACCTCCAGGTACCCCCTCCATGCCAGGGCACCCTGAATTTATGTCTGTTGCCAGCTCCTCCCATTGGGGGTCCAGACAATTTGAGGGGCCAGATCCAGTCGGCCGACTGTCGGCCTTTTCAGGACTGGCTTAAAAAAAAAGGGCTTATTTAAATGCAGGACTAACAAATATGGTATGACAATTTAAATGCTGGACTGACAAAATATACCAATACGATGGTTGGTTCTCCGGGTTGCAGAGGCTTTAGCGTTCCCTTTTCTTGTGATAATGTCCTTCTCCTCCTCATAGCTCTCCAGGAGAACCTGGAGTTCTATTTCATTGAAATAAGCGTCCCGTTTCGCCATTTCAATCAGGCTTTCCATGATCCATACATCACGTCTTTATAGGTTTAGTTGGCACAGGGTCAATCAACCTAGAGTTCAGTGTTAACTCTGTGTTTGTTAAACCTCCGTTCGTGGAATACCCCCCTGTTCTTCTGTTGTTTGAGTCCTTGTGTTTATTGTGTTCATGTGAGGGAGTGTTTTTCTGTTTGGTTAATAAAGCATAATGGTTATAAACAACTCAGTGGATGATCCACTGAATGTTCTCTATGTTCAGCAGAGGATCAGTTTACACTTTCAGTCGGGGGTTCACTGAATAAAAAGCACAACAGATTTCAATCCGGATTCATTGCTCTACAAAAATCTGAACCTTAACCCTACCCCTCACCCCTACCCCTACGAAATGGGACGACAACCCATTGTCTGGGTTTTGATCTTTATTTTCTCATTTTCACATTCATAGACACGCACAGACACACACACACACAGATCTTGGTTGTGTGTTATGGATCAGTAACATGGGGCCCCCCCTCCACCCCATAGAGTCAGACCACGTCAGAACGGGACCTACAGACACCAGCAGCACTAAGACCACACCTTTATTCAGAGGGAGAGGACACACACACACACACACACATACGCACATACACACACACATATACACATCATGACCCCCACCATTATTAAGGAGAGGACACACACACACACAAACACACACACACAGGCACATCATGACCCCCATCCCTCACCTTTATTCAGGAGTACACACACACACACACACACACACACACACACACACACACACACACACACACACACACACACACACACACACACACACACACACACACACACACACACACACACACACACACACACACACACACACACACACAGCATGACCCCCACCTTTATTCAGGAGGAGAGGACACAAACATTCAACAGTCCCTGTGGTTCCACTGGTAAGATGCTGCAGCTTCCCTCCCTATTGACCCAACACCAGCTCTTACTGGGACGTCGAGAACTATCGGTAACTTCTTTACAATGTTCTCTGATGTTCTCTCACCTGATTCCCTCAGATAATTCGCTATAGCCTGCCTGGCGGTCAATTAAGTCAGTCAGTTACCGGTGAAAGGAGTTTTCTTCCTTTATAGGCCCAGGTCTGGGACTGTGGGCGGACGGACTGACTACTCACACACCCGCCGCCAAAATATAGAGACGGTTGACGTTCCGTCAGTTATAACGTAATACTACAGTTCAGAATATATAAGGTTATAAGGTATTATATCTTCCACCTGGCGGTCATTCAGAGTAAACTGTTATCTTAGGAGTTAGCGTTATTTGTTATATCGTTTGTAGTAGTCTAAAAGTAACAAAAAAAACCCATTCTTTTTTTCCCAAACTCAGAGCTGATGGTCGACAATCTTCAAGTCTTCGCTGTCTTCAAGAACCCTGCCTGCAGCTCTGTGATTAATAAAGCTCTTTATAACGCCAAGATACATGACTCGATGCTTCCCCCTCCAAATGTTTGTGGGCATTACAAAAAGAGCTGACACAGCAATACTCACACTAGGTGGGTTGTTTTCCACAGCATGTAACAGCTTACACCTGCCCACGCTGGGGGGCTTCTAGTGAGCACAGGTGTTCATCGACACTATAATGACTTTCAAACAGGACATGAAAGTTGGTTAATATTAACACAGTGCTGTGACATCAAATCCAATATCAATTGAATTTACATACTATTTAAGGTAAATTTCTTGTATGCATATTACAGAGAAACAAAGAAATGCATTAGTTTGAGGTCTGACCACTTTTCCTGGGGTATGCATAATGTAACTTTAGATTCAGTTCTGGTTGGTAGTAAAGTCTGCATGGAGGCTAATCACATTTAGACTCACCTATGTTGACTAGTTGCACTACTTGACCAACAAATCAAGAAGCGCAGACCTTCCATGGTAAACATTTAGAGTCGGGATTGAAATAAGTCTCTAGCTTTACACAATGCCAAGGGGCAGTTCCTTGACAGAGTGCGCGTTACCCTTTTTTGAAACCAGACGAGTCATTATTCACACGATTGCCGAACCCCAGACACTCTTTGACATTTATTCTGTTTCTATGCAAGATGTCTTTCAAACAATAAACAACTGTATCCGTTGACTGTGTTGGCGGAAGGAACTCACTTAGTCAATAACAACTTGCTGTTGGGAAGCATCTGGAACAATGGGTCTAATTCACCAAGTGGACGACGGGTTTCTTGGTTCAAAAAACACTAATCGGCTAGGCCTTCAGAAGCTGAGGATGGACGGGCAGCTAGGTAATAAGGCATATTGCTTACAAAAGATTACAGTATCCATGCCTAACATACACTTTAACAAGAGACAAGATGCAATTAGTATTTGATTAATTAAAATGAACTCCTATCCTGGTTGTCATTTTCCTAGGTAAATACCACAGTAATGAGTAGTAAGTAATAGTGAGACCAATTAAATAACATGTGTAGCAGTAGTTCCTCTGTTAAGGGTTCAAACTACATGCCGAGGCCTGTATGGCTCTGGTCGAGTTTCAAACAAGGCTGTGTGATGTTGTTCACTCAAGGGCACGCCGACACTGGCCCACTTGACCTTCGGTGTATCACCACATTCCATGTGTCCAAACGGCCAGCATGTGATTCGAAGAGGGGACGGTGTGAGGTTGTTGCTGGTCTAGAGGACGCCCCTCTGAGAGTGTCGAAGGCCTTCGCCCGAGCACCAGGGTAGGGTAGGGGGGCGGTTAGCCATCCCACACAGAGTGGAACAGGGGGTTATCACCCGTGACTGCAAAAGGTCACAAGTTCTGCTAGTGCGCAGCTGTTGTGGATTCATGCATCACGTAGTCGAGATTGAACAGGAACCCCCATGGTGGTCTGCCAGAAGATCAGCCACGCTCGTTACAGGTCACATTGTTCTGACTGGAGGGACTCTCATATGCATACATCACGTTATGCGTTACGACGTATGAACTGGTACACATACATGTGTTTACCATTTTATATGCATGTATATATACGTATGGAACATGCCAGGGTCTTTAAAAACAAGAAACCCTTTTACTGACACTCTGCCCCACATCAGTAACTTGGGTTAACCAGAACATTCAGCCTGGAGATTCATATCTTCTTAATTTCATGTCAGAAACGAAGAACAAGAAGCTGAACGGGTGGATACCAAACGGTAGGCCGTGGCGGTTGGGTGTCTTGCACGGTTGGAGAACCCACACAGCGGACAGGACATCAGTGATCACACTTTTTTAATATATCTAGCACAACTTCCATAATATTATATATAGATGATATGTGGACCCAATCCTAATGGAAGCGAGATGCTGATAATAAAATATCCAATATACTTCTTCATTTTAAACGCATACAACCATATAATGCCTGAGAGGGTAATCTTTCATAAATCTTCGGGGGACACACGTAAAAAATGTTTCCCCATATTTAGCCAATATTGGTTCGATAATATAGTATCATAAAAACTATAAAAGGGCGCGGGTGAAAGGCAGAGGAGGTGATGAACCATAGCCTATTCGGTATTCAGTAGTCCCGGATTATGGTTGGTGGTGGAATGTGTGCGCGTTACAGCCGTATTAAGCAGCTCGTATCTCGATGCTAAATCAGTTCATGTCTTTGTTTTGAAAAGGAAAATTTCCGTCGCATCCGTCCCCGATAAGAAACACCAACCAAAAACAGAGCGGGAAGGAGGAGCGCCGGACCCAGAATGCATTGCAGCACCAAGGTGTTGGAGAGGTGTCAATGGTGTACATGGCTCCATGGGAGGTCCTCAAGTCCTGTGTTCCCTCTGCTCCTCCTCTCGCCTGGAAAGACACAACAGAGTCCGGTTGTGGTCAGGGGCCACACTTTACCCCCAGGTCAGGGCCCCACACTTACCCCCAGGTCAGGGCCCCCCACTTTACCCCCAGGTCAGGGCCCCACACTTTACCCCAGGTCAGGGCCCCACAACTGATAGACTTACCCCCAGGTCAGGGCCCCACACGCTTTTACCCCCAGGTTCAGGGGCCACACTCTTACCGCAGGTTACTAGAGCACCCATTTTTACCACCAGGTTTTACAGTGCACCCCATTAACACCAGGTTTACAGTGCACCCATTTACCACCAAGGTTAAGAGCACCCATTTTACCACCAGGTAAGAGCAGCGCCATTTTACCACCAGGTTAAGAAGCACCCAATTTTTACCACCAGGTTAAGGGCCACCATCATTTTACCACCAGGTTAAGGCCACTCCATTTTTACCACCAGGTTAAGGTTAAAGTTTCCACACAACTGTAGAGAGAAATGGGTACCATTACCCCACAGGTTTTTTAGATTCCTGAGCTTCTCTTCAACTCCAGCTGGTTTTGCACACACCCACTTTTCAGTTTGATTCTTTGCTTTGAGCTAATCCAAAGTTTTTGATGGAGTGCTTTCATTGCATCTTCCAAGTCTCTTGGATAAAAGCTTCTGTGAGGATTAAATGTTTATGTAACCCTGGTGGTAAAGTAGAGTAACGAGTTAGAGAGTAAGTCTGGTGGAGGCTTTGTGGTTGGGAATGTGTGGGCTCGGGGTTTAAGGTTTAAAAGTTAAAGACCAGAACAAACTACAACTGTAGAGAGAAATGGGGTTAATCACCACACGATGTTTGGGAATTACTAAGCTTCTCTGCACTCCAGCTGTTTTGCACACACCACTCTCAGTTCATTTCTTTGTTTGGAAGTGCTTGCATTGCATCCCTTCAAGTCTCTGGAGAATGTTAGCCGATGACCGTTTTGACCAATGTTGACCTATATAACCGTTAAACAATCATCTTGTTCGCTTTTTGGGGAAAATTGGGTCAGTTTGGACTGGGGAGTGTGTTGTATTGGTTTATCTTCACACAAAAAGAGGATGAGGGTGACTTATTGGAAGTTGGACGGACACCACGTCCTCTGGCCCACTGTTTAATTTGTCCTCAAGTCTTATTATTCCTGCATGCTAGCGGCGAGAATATGATCCTTAATTATTATGGCGACAGTAGACCTTAAAACGCTATAAGACTAACCAGTTAAGCCATCTCATTGAAAGATCTTTTTGGTGTGAAAGTGAAAAAAATGATCCCCTCAAACTAAATTTTTCCGTTCTCCTCCAACTTAAACCAAGCGACGCTCTTCTCAGAGCTGTCACTTTCTTTAATGAGCAGCGGCAATGTTTCAATGAGCCTCCCCAACGCTGCCCTCTTCCCGATGGCTCCCTGCGTGAATCCACGCCAGGGTCTTAATCAGGGGGTCCGTATCGCGCCACCTCAACGCAATTTGTGGGCGTTCGAGCCCGCTCTCTACAACACGGTCAACTGGCCAGTAAGCACGCCTCGTGTTTTCAATTCAAACACAGGTCGTGCCGCGGTTAGAGCCAGCTGCCTCTCACTCGGAGAGGGAGGGGGGGGGAAAGAGAGAGAGAGAGAGAGAGAGAGAGAGAGAGAGGAGAGAGAGAGAGCAAGAGAGAGAGAGAGAGAGGAGCAGAGAGAGAGAGAGAGAGGAGGAGAAGAGAGAGAGAGAGGGAGAGAAGAGAGAGAGAGGAGAGAGAGGAGAGAGACTGTGGTGTGTTGTGAGTCGGAGGCCGAACGGGAGAGAGAGATAAGCAGAGTTACGAAAATAGCACGCGGCTGGCAGCGGGCTCGAAATGGCTGTTTATTTCAAATATAGCACCATTTTAATCTGATCGGTTAACCGGTTTCCACCCGGTTAAATGAGGCTTGTGGTTGGTCAAGAATATTTTATACATTTTCGCCATCCCTTATCAAAAACACCACAACCGCAGACAAAGAACCAATTTCAGAGCACGCTAAACGGGGACGCCCCTACCTCTTCTCGTCCTTCCTGAAACTCCTCGTACTCTGGGTGTCTCTGTGGGCAGCTCCAGACGACACAGCGGATGACACGAGTTGGGTCTGGGATTTCGGAAACACCAGACTCCAAAACGTGAAAATTGGCCAATAGCCCAACCGGTTCTCACGAAAAACACGTGAAGACCGTCACGTTATTTTAATCTATTGTTCGTGATTAGGGGACCACGTGTTTTTCAAAATATTTTCGTGTCAAAAGCAACACAATTTTCAAACTGTCATGGCAAACGTCCGCTTGGACACTGCACTACGATGCATGACTCTGGCTCTGCGAGATACTTGATAACTAACAAACTATGACAGCTTTTGGCCACCCCGTTTTACTTTAAATAGTCTGTGATAACCTAAACACAATACGCAGCTTTTTGGCCACGCCGTTTCTACTTTCGCCTTTGATTCGGAGAAATTTGTAACAATTTACGGATTATATTCAATGCAGGTGCGGCTGCTCTGTAGGCAAACCGCGAAGGAAAAAACAAGGGTAGCTGCTTCATCTGTTCTTTTTAGAATGGTATGTCTTGATGTTTATATGTACCTACCATCTATTGTCCTTGTTCATGGCTATGTGAATGAAAGTCTGCGTCGATGCCGCGCAAGTCCAGTGTCCGAGCGGACGTTGCCATGACAGTTTGAAAATTGTGCTTTTTTGACACGAAAATTTTGAAAATACGCGTCCCTGATCACAAACAATAAGATTAAAATACGTGACCAGTTGTCACGTTATATTCGTGAGACCGGGTTGCCAAAAGCACATACACACACAGCAGTGGCGGAGATGTGAGTTCCATAGAGGTGATGATAATCGGTAGTAAGAGGTCATGAGGTCATTATGACGTTTTTAGAGGTCAAGATGATGATGCTTAAGAGAGTCGATGAGGAGGGTGACATTGTAGAGGTCATGAATGAGGTTCTGAGGTTCGTGAGGACGAGGTTGTTAAAGGAGGAGGGTCATGAGGACGATGGGGTCCACGGTGTTGACGGGTTATCCTGAATATGCTTGATGAGGATGAGGGTTACGGTGTTGAAGGGGGAATGAAGAGGAGGGGGCTACCTTTTCCCAGCCAGGGCAGGATGCAGCCCGAGTGGAGGAGAAGTGTTATGCAGATGGCATCTGTTCGCACCGGTCTGCTTTCGTTCCTCAAACTCCAGCAGACAACACCCTGGACCATTTCAGACCTCTGTCTGTCAGAAACGTCAACACAGCCGGTGCTCTGTCAATACTCACTCAGACACGGAGGAGCGTTCACACACTCAGCACCCCCTCTCTTTCAGCAGGCCGTCGGTGTCCAGCCCTCCTGACAATCTCTGCCCTTCAAATGATTCTCTGATCCTATTTATTTTATCGTTAAACTGTAAGAAGTTAAAACTATGAGGTTGTGTATAAGAGCACTTTCTCTATAATCACCCAGCAGAGAGCCCAATCTCTCCTCCCCCCACACATACAGTATTTATAATAGACAATAGATAGTTGGTGAGCAGGTCCAGTGGGCTGCAGCGCTGCGGGGCTTCACCTGCCTGCTCGGTGGGAGACCACCACCACACACGACACAGGGTCCGGACCGCAGGTGGGCGGCCGGGGGGGGGAGCCGCTGGTCCCAGTCCCGACAGGTCGAAGCGTCCGAGTCGAGTTTCCAGGCCCCTGCCTCAGAGACCTGGAGGCGGGAGGGTCAGACCAGGCGGCTTGACGGAGGACATTGCGGATGTTCCGCGGGATGTCTGATGCGTTTCACGTCACCTGTCGTCACCTGGCCAGCTCTCCAGGAGGGCATTCTGCCTGGTACTGCTTCCTCTGGGTTGGTGGGTTCGCAGTCGTGCTCGTTCAAAGTAGGGACGCCGTTGTTCCTCGCCGCCAATCCTACCAAGAATCGAGCATTTCATGAATGGAGTTGGGTTGACGGTTACTTTGCAAGATATGTGCATTGATGAAATAAGTACTGTATACAAAGTATACTAAGAGTTTGGATATACGAGCTTTATGAATGAGTGTATGGATATACAGAGTATACTATATGTTTGAAAATTAAAAATAATACTATAGATAGATATATGTTTATGTATACAAGTATATACTGTTTCGACAGACACTCATTAAAATATATATTTGTGTGCGTACAGTTAAGAGAGATAAGACACTATAAATATGTATCAAAGAAGAAACCTTTGACAACACTTTTAGTCGGACCTTAAAAACGGTATTGAACGAGACAGCCTTATATAATGAGACCACCTTGGGTATAATTTCGCGTCAGTAGTTATAATAGAATATTCGTTTATACAATTGATAAAACATTGGATTAAACACAGAGCCAACTTGAAGCTAAAGGCTAACAGAACAGGCTGTGGATATTCCACCGCCTGGCACGGACTCGGTTCATTAAAACATCAATTGGGTTTAGTAACGATTCATAAGGAAGAGAGGTCGTTAGACCACGAAGTACGACGAATATCAGAGGATTGGTTCGTAAACCGGGCAAACTAAAAGAGTGACACTTACCCTAGCTTCCGCTTAGCAATGCTAACCCACGTCACGCTTCCGGGTATGACGTTTAGGACCACATGACCACTAAAGTCACTGAAGTCATGCGATGCATTTTTACAATTATTTTAACATTTCTACTTTGTTTCTTTGTTTTATTGTTGACGTTTTTTTGTCTTCAAACATCAGTTTACTTATATAAATATAGTTATTTAGAATTAATTTAACATTTCTACTTGTCTTTTTTGTTTTATTTTGGAGCTTTTTATTGTTATTCAAAACAGTCTTCTTTTATTTTATCCTGTGACATCCTTAATCCTCCACATGGCCTCAATCAAGTAGGTATCTCATCTTCATCTTCATCCTTCAAGAGAATCCAGGAATGAGAACGGCCTAGTGAGCAGAGGGAGGTTGATTCATTCTCGTTTAGCTTTGATTCATAGTTTAAAACCAGGAAGGTCAAACGTTTAGTATTTTACAACAAGCCAAATAAACTAAATTCATTGCTTCTGACTACTTGCCTATGATTGTAGTGGATGATTAACTGGGCTGTCAAACCACAAACCCGACAGACATAACCCTTATTGTAAACACTGTGATGCCTACGTAAGTCATTTGAAGGAAGGAACACGAAATGTTTATTGTGTAAACAGCTTCTTCCTAGCAGCACTGTGAACGACACTGAATAATTCAGTAGAGCTATTCAGGGTGCCCAGTGGTGCATTACGCGCTCTCTCCAGCAGGCGGCGCTATATATATATATATAATATATATATATATATATATATATCCCTAACTAAAGCATTCGTTAGTGTAGTACAGTACGCTAACTAATGCTTTATTTAAATCTATACATAGATTTAATAGATAGCCTGCACTATAATTAACCGTTGCTGGTACCACTACCACTCATGCTACTTATTTGAACATATTTTTATTTTTACTATCTTATTTAGTTGATCTTGTATTGTTGCTGCTATGTTTCTGTTAAGGAGCCAAGCCTCGGAATTTTACTCTTGTATACTTTCACAATAAGACGTAAGAATAATAATTCTGATTCTGATTTAATACATGATAAAAACGTAGAGAGTGACGTGCATGTTGCTATAGCAGTAGGTGGTGAATTTTGAAAAGGCTGTTTGGTGGGAAGCTCCTTGTGGTTCGATGATGTAAGGATGAGATCTTTGGCCATCAGTAATTGGGTTACACTCTGCCTGCTCCCCAAGCCCTGCACGGAGAGACAACGCCTGAATACAGACGCCAGCCCCAGGGACCGACCCTGGATGGGGTCATTGGGTTTGGAATGGATGGTACCTCATACTGGATTACTAACATCGAAATGTAGCCTATTGCTGTATGATGATCATACTAATAATATAATGCTAATATATAATAATATTATACAATAACAGATCAGAAGGTCAGAAGAATAAACCGAAAGAAAAGGATGAGAAAGAAGTGGACTTCCCCTTACAGGGATCATAGAAAGTCTGGGGGAAGTACACATTTTGACATAGCCGACAGATACAGAAAAATGTAACATTCATTTTTTATCTATATATATTTATTTATTCAACTGTGGGCTATGAGATATTTATACATTCAGAGATCAAAAACCCAAAAAATCTAAACATTGCTGAGAATAGAAGCCAGACTAAATTAAACACAAAAGTGTCTCTGTGTTTGGAGCTCAGTTGGCTGTTTGCTCTGCAGCGAAGTTTGTACACAAAACTCAAATCAACAGAGCTCTCACAAAACTCAAATCAACAGAGCTCTCACAAAACTCAAATCAACAGAGCTCTCACAACTCTCAAATCAACAGAGCTCTCACAACTCTCAAATCAACAAGAGCTCTCACAACTCTCAAATCAACAGAGGTCTTACAACTCTCACCTCAACAGAGCCCCCAACTCTCACATCAACTCTATCATCATCAGAGCTCTCTTTTTCTTTAAGGACTTCACGTCAAAGGCACACCACATTCTGAAAGTAATGCAAATGACATCACGGCAAGTTGAGATCAGTACTATAGCGCTAAAAGAAAGGTAAGAGGAAGGGTTATTTGTTGTAACTGATTCTCCATCAGTTATTAAGGAGTTAGCTTATTCTCCAACCACAATACCTGACTGGGTGAAGAGCCTGGGTTTAATTTCAACAAAAACCAAACCAACCAAACTGGTCTATTCCTTTACTTCCTTCCTCAATCACCTTAATAAAATCCCCAATACTTCATACTTCTCCCTTATTTGTTTCACTTTCTATGTTGAAACATTTGAGTGAAGGATATCCAAAATAAAGACTGAAATTTGAGTATAGTTAAGCCTAAACCAAAAAATGTCATGTAATTGAGCAACAATGTCTACTAGGATTGGATTGTATGGAGATTACTATTTTACAAAACAGGTGTTACAACTTGTTGTACATGTTCCCCTAGAACACAGGTTTTTACTCAGTGACGCGGTGGTCAGTGAAGCATCTCTCCTCCAGAGCTCTAGGGAATAATGTCTTTTACCAGTTCTCTTTAAGCAGAAGCAGCTGATGGTACCATATTAAAAAAGAAACACACTTAAAAGTACATACAATGAATAGGAGTCTTTAAAGGCGCTGTAGGTAAGATCTTAAAACTGTCATTTGAGTGTAATTAGTTGGAAATGCCGTCACCATCGATCCGCTGTTAGTGAGTCAAATGCTCTGTGAGAAGATCTGCTCTGGTTGGACCTGCCTCTGTACGAGAGCGTTTATATTTTAACTCGAGCCCGCTTCATTCCTCACCAATCAGAGCCTGTCTCCTGATTGGTGCTCTCTCTCTCTCTCTCTCCTTCCTATTCTCAAATCTTACCTACAACAGCTTTGAAGGCCTTTTTTTTTACAACCCTCAAACCAAAGAATGAAACTGAACGAGCAGCTTCAACACCAAAGCATCGTCTTGGTCCGAGGTCTCAGCTTGGCCGCTCACCGGAACTTCCTCAGGGAAGGGAACCCTTTCCTGTTAGCATCGGGTTAGCATCGAAGCTACTCCCCTCCGTTGGTGGACCTGACGATGTAGTATATGATGATACCTATGATGATGAGCAGGGCAGCCACCGCCACCCCCACCAGCACCACCTTCATCCTCATGTTCTCCCAGCGCTTCTTCTGCTTCACCTTCTGGGTGGTCTTCTCGAACGTTTTACTCTGCAAGGAGAAAAATATACTATCAATGTTTCATACAGAGTCGTTTAGCCATCGCTCTCTGTACAGTCGATTCCGATACATGTCGCTAAGGAGCCAGTCGGAGTTTGGTTAGTTATTTAGCTAGTTTAATTAAAATACACAGATTGAAATGACAGATTAGGAGTGCAAAGGGAAACTCTACCAGCGGGAATCGAGAACCAATCCAACTGTGAAGCGCTGTGGCTCTGAGGCCAATTAAAGGCCCATCTGAGGCCCAGCTCTGAGCCCGGTTAGAGGCTGTCTGAGGCCCAGCTCTGAGCCCGGTTAGAGGCTGTCAGAGGCCCAGCTCTGAGGCCGGTTTAAGGCTGTCTAATGGCGCTTTTCCACTACACCTTTCCAGCATGACTCGCCTCGACTCGCCTCGACTCGCCTCGGTTCTTTTTGCGTTTCCACTAGGGAAAGTACCTGGTACCAGGTACTATTTTAGTACCTGCTCTGGTGAGGTTCCAAGCGAGTCAAGCCGGTACTAAAATGTGACGTCGACACACTGCTGGCCGCTGATTGGTCAGAGAGTGTCGTCACTCGTCTCATCTTCGGCTTTCATACTGCTGTACGGCTTCCAAAACTCTCCTGTACTTTTTCTGTTGTGTTTTTGTCTCGGCCGGCCTGCAGCCTTTTCTGACTATCTTCTTTTGCTTTGTTTGTGACAAAAAGCCTCAGAACGAGCAGCAAGTACACCACTGCCTCCATGTCCTCCATTGTTTGTGTTTGTGTTTGTGTCGCGCATAGAACGACGTCACGCAGTTTCGTACCGCCGTGCTATGACGACCCCGCCCACGTTGAGTAGGTACTTTTTGTAATGGAAAAGGAACGTGGCCGAGTCGAGGCGAGCCGAGGCGAGGCGAGTCGAGGCGAGTCGTGCTGGAAAAGTGTAGTGGAAAAGCGCCATAAGGCTCTGAGGCTCTTAGGAAGCCTCCAAATGCCCTCGTTTCCCTTCCTCTTTGTTGCCCTGGTTCACACGGCTCATTCACAGCAGGCCTCTCAGCCCGCGGTGATGTAACAGGCTGAAGAGGGCATTGTGGGACCTGGTCCTCTCCCCCCCCCCCTCCCGACAGCGAGCAGGACCCCCTGGCATGTCCTGGACCTCTGCGGCCCCCAGCCATCTTCAGCACACACAATAGGAAATACCTTTCTAAAAATACCCTCATAAAACACTATCAGGATGTAAATTGTACATTTGTGTTTCCTCTCCCGCTCTACCTTACGGGGTATTTTAGGACGTCCAGATAACCTCTGCAGCTTCCCTCCACCACACTACCAGCGTACATCCATATACCCATATATATACACATATATACACATCCATATGGCTATATGGATGTGTATACATATATACATATATATA
>OLKM01001265.1:55000-127500 GCA_900291075.1 Melanogrammus aeglefinus | reverse complement strand
GTCAGTGTTTTAGCGGTGTATACGACGTGCTGTGTCATGCTGTTGACTAAACAGTGATGATCGCAGAGGCTAATGCTAATGCTAATGTTGAGTCAACAGCACCAGGGTGAGAGAGAGCCGCTCTCCACGTGACTGAGTGGCCCCGGGCCCCCCTCCACCATCTGCAGTCTGTTTGGTGGCCCCAGCTGAAGTGTCCCCAAAAGGATAAGAAAACAGCAGGTGTGTCAACACAGTGGAACGGATCGAATGTTGAAATGTCTTCAGATGTGGAAATTTAAGTTACATGTTGCAAAGGTTATATAATGAATGTTGTTATACTGAATTGGGTGTTTTTTAGATGCATGCTTTGTTTTGTAATATGTATTCACCAAACTAAAGGGTTGTAAATGAATAAACAAATAAACAAGTGAACAAGAATAATCTATTCAAACAACAACATTGAAACCATCCATTTACTGACCGTCTAAAAAATCCGTCTAAAACAATTAGTTTTTAGACGAAAGAAGCTAAAGTACACGAACCAATGTCATGTCGACGGTTAGTGGGTCATTATCCATCGACCAGAGCGACAGGTGAAGGGTCCTCTGTCTCCATCTGGTGGCACATAGGCCTACGGCAAAGCCGAGAACTGCCTTCCAGTCAGATTACGAATCTGAGTAAATTAACATAAACCTTTCGACGCACATCAATACAAACACACATTTATATGACAAGCTGTTTTACTTTTAGTACTTATTCAACGACTGCAAGGGTACATTCTTGTGAAACACTACATGTTTAGTTATTAGTAACTTAACAAACTCTGTTATCAGACTTATGGATTGGTTCCTAATGCAGGTATGAGTTAATGTTGCTCCAAGCATAACTCCAGTAATAGTACCAGTATAATATACTTATGTGCAATACGTATTAAAAACAAAAGTAACATTAATAAAAATTGAATATTAGCAGGGCACCAAATACATTTAACAAGTGTTGAGAAAAGGCAAGTTGGATGTGTGTGTGTGTGTGTGTGTGTGTGTGTGTGTGTGTGTGTGTGTGTGTGTGTGTGTGTGTGTGTGTGTGTGTGTGTGTGTAATTCAAAGCAACTGAATCACGGATGGTTTCAGGATTAGTTTAATAGTTCTCTCTACATTAACGCACATATTTCTTCATTGGTCCAGGTTGATTTAAAAGATTTAAAAAAGAAAATAAAGGACATTTAGCAAAAGATAAATGTCAGCCGTTCATATTAAATATCCTCTATATATATTTATTGACATAATAGTTTTAACGGGCTATGACAAATGTACAAATAGGAGAGAATAATTATGTACAAACTATACTGCTGTTATCTTTGTAGACCATCTGAATGAACCCCAGAGATAGAGTTACATCCTTTAGTCACAAGGATGACCCAATAAGGGAACGTAACAGCTTAAAAAACATTTTATTATATACTTGAATCAGAAAGAGCGAAAGTCTAACGATGGAGATAAAAGCTTTGTTGACCCTCCCCAAGACCTCTTATAACAATACCATTTGTAACGGAACATATGGATCCCTCTCCGCTGATTGGCTAGCAGACAGAGCTGTCAGCAGACGGGTCCACGGTGCATTCTAAGGACTGGACAAACAGCGCCCCCCGCTGGGCACACTGACCTATTAACAAAAGTGTCTGGTAAAATGGCGTGTGAGTGTGAGTAATAGTATGTGGTCGAAAGACCAGGTAAATTACAACGCAAACATACAAATACGGAATGTAACTAAGTATCGTCTCACGAAGATGTTGTTTCCAGTGTTGTGGAAAAACAACACTGGGTATTATTTTACCTTAAGTTGTTATCAAAAGGAAGTATTATTATCACCATGAAGTCTTAAACGATTATTCAATTGTTTTCTTTCTAACATTTACCAAAATAGATTCAAATTCTTTAGAGGGGAAAAAACTAAGGTCACAAATACAAGAGGAGAAATTGCAATTACTTCAATAGCAATCTGCCCTCCTGCAGTTTTGCTAGAATCAAAGCACTGTCATTGTCGGCCACCATTTCATAAATCAACAAAACATTTAAGGGGAATACGAAAAGGCTCCTTAACCCACATTCCCCACTAAAACCGCCAGGAAACTGTTAGCTTACATTTTACACAAAAAGTAGCAACAGGCGTCTAACACCTCATCGTTCAAGCTATAATGTTTACAAAGTCTACAAATCAATGGCTACTATACTTGGAACATTCAACGTGTGAAGACAGACAGAAGTAGCCGATTCCATACGCCCGAAAATATAAAGAATATTGAGAGGGCCTCGTTTAAAATCCATACTTTCCAACGGTTCACAGCCAAACACTGACCGCATGTTGTGCAACAGGCCGCGGCTGCACATCGAGTTAAAAACGGCGCAGCAGACTTCCTCTTTCACAGGAAGTAATAACAGTTGCTGTGGGCAGCTAGCGAAGCCCTTGATCTGGTTCCTCAATCGTCGAGTGAAAATAATTCGATGCCCCTCGTTTCAAGACGGTCGCCAAACATTCCCGGAATCTATTTCCTGCTGTTTCTTTTCTTCACCTTACAAACAAGCTATCTCTGAGGCCATGGAAGCACCTTGACGAGTGAAAACCTTGTGGTTCCAGTATTGTGACGCGACGAAAGAGGGGCGAAAAAAACAGAAAGACCCTCGACCTTGGGGTTCCCCTGGAAAAAAGGATTATAGGTTTGAATCAGTGTGTGAATGTGTGTGACTAATGCAAGCAGGCCCGTATATGCAAGTATGTGTCTAGGTGTGGGGGGGTCGGTTTATTTTGGTTTTGTGGTGGGCAGGGGGAGCGGGGGGAGCGGGGGCGTGGAGGAGCCCACAGGGATGACCCCTGTGGCCAGCAGGATGATGATGAGGATGATGACGAGGACGACCACCACGATGATGACGATCAGCTTGACGTTCTTCCACCAGTAGGTGCGTGCCACCTTCTGGGACGTCTGCTTGAAGTGCTGGGCCTAAGAGGGGAGAGGAGAGACGGAGAGAGAGACAGAGAGAGAGAGAGACAGAGAGACAGAGAGACAGAGAGACAGACAGACAGACAGACAGACAGACAGACAGACAGACAGACAGACAGACAGACAGACAGACAGACAGACAGACAGACAGACAGACAGACAGACAGACAGACAGACAGACAGACAGACAGAGAGGTTCTCAAGGTGAAGATACCGTGTAATTGTAAATACTATCATCCAAGCGATGTCGATAACAACGACTCTTCAGGTCTCAATATAGTACACATTTAAGAAATATATATCATGATGTAGGCGTTGTTAATACAAAGATAACAATGCTTCAAAACATTATTAACCAACAGTGTGGTGACGCTCACCCCCGCCTGCAGGCCCTCAGACTTGTCCATGAGGTCGTCCAGCCTCTCTCCGCGGGCCAGGATGCGGTCTACGTTCTGGGTCATGATGTCCTTCACCCCGTCCACCTGACTCCGCAAGTCCTCCACCTTGGTCCGAGCGGCCGGCTCCGGCTCGCCTGCCCGTTCCTACACAGGTGAGAGACACACAGGTGAGAGAGACAGACGGGTGGGAGACACAGGAAAGAGAGACAAATGGGTGGGAGACACACAGGCAAGAGAGACACAGGTAAGAGAGACAGATGGGAGGGAGACACACAGGTAAGAGAGACAGACGGGTGTGAGACACACAGGCAAGAGAGACACAGGTAAGAGAGACAGACGGGTGGGAGACATACAGGTAAGAGAGACAGACGGGTGAGAGACACAGGTCAGAGACACAGGTAAGAGAGACAAGTGAGAGAAACACAGGTTAGAGAGACACAGGTAAGAGACACAGGTAAGAGACGCAGGTGAGAGAGACAGGTGAGAGGGATAGGTAAGAGAGACAGGTAAACAGACACACACATAAGAGACACAGGTAAGGTGGACACACAGTTAAGAGACACACAGGTGAACAAGCACAGGTAAACAGAGACACACAGGTGAACAGAGACACAGGTGAGAGACACACAGGTGAGAGACAGAGGTAAAAGACACAGGTAAGAGACACACGTAAAAGACACAGGTAAGAGACACACAGGTAAGAGAGACAGGTAAACAGACACAGATGAACAGAGACACAGCAAGACATATGTGAACAGATGCAGGTAAATAAAAGAGCACAGGTATGCAGATAAAACAGGTAAACACCAAAGCCCAGGTAAGAGACCCAGGTAAAAGACCCACTAGTATTCTTGATTCTGTTTTGATGAATGACGTCACCACCTGGACCTTTAAGTGTTAACGTTTTCACCTCCAGTACACATTTATTGTGTGTGAACAATGCTCTGTTTGCATTGTGTAACAGCGTCTTGCCAAGACAAAGCCTCACACGGAAGCTCAAATGGGTGCTGCTTACATTCATAGCGTATAGCGAGAGAGAGAGACCACATACTGGTGACGAGTGGGGCTCAAACCAACAACCGTCTCTCAATGGAGCTACCAATTCTATAGCGATGCATCTGCAACACTGTGTGTGTGTGTGTGTGTGTGTGTGTGTGTGTGTGTGTGTGTGTGTGTGTGTGGTGTGTCTGTGTGTGTGTGTGTGTGTGTGTGTGTGTGTGTGTGTGTGTGTGTGTGTGTGTGTGTGTGTGTGTGTGTGTGTGTGTGTGTGTGTGTGTGCTTAGACCAAGACATGATGATGTCATTATCTCACTTAAGCTTGACAAAGTACATTTTAAAATGGATTTTAGTATGCATAGTTATTGTGTTATAATTGGCTTTTGTCTGCGTGTGTGTCCCATAACGTAAACACCACCGTCTCTAGGAAACAGGGTGGAGGCTGCCGGTGTCTCTGCCTCCCTACGCACGAAACCAGCGCTCCCTCTCGGGATAGCTCTCATACTTATGTTCACACACAGAGAGTCAAACAACAGCCGGTCTGCTGTGAGGGCCCACTTGTCCATCTCCCTACCTATCGGTCTATCTATCTATCTACACATCAGCCTGCAGGACTGATTGGGAAACTGGGAAGCGAGGACATCCGAGGTTCACCCAGGAAGGCGCTGTGACACCACCCTCAGTGTTAACCAGAACACACCGATACTGGAGTTGGTACTGTGGCTTCATTTCCCTGTCGGTGAGCCTCTCTGGGAATGTGGTAACTGGGCCATGTACAACTGGGTACGAGTTCCCACCAGTAAGAACAACAATCTCATCTAAATATAGGCCCAAGGTGAATTCTGAAGTTCGTCTTCCAAACTCCTCCCCTACATACAAAATGAGGAGCTTAATTTAAGTCCTAATGATGTCAACTTGTCCTGACTTGTCCTTAAATGGGTTATAATAACTTGTTCTGACCGTTTAAATGGATTATACCAGATAGCCGTCTCCACCGTGATAGTAAAATTAGGTCATTTCCTTCTGCCTGCTGGGCAGCGAGCAAGAGTTAGGAAATAGAACCAATAACCAATAAATGTACACATAACAATCACATAATCCATCTGAATAACAACGTTACATGTTAATGAGAGAGACACCTGTTGGATGCTAGCAATAAATAAATAAATAATAACACTGGGCCACTGGAGTGGAGCCGAAAACATCGAGACCTCTGAGCACCAGAGTCACCTACCGGATCAATATCCATTATTCACTGGGGCGTGGGCTGCACGGATCGATTGGTGATCCTGATGGGACTGGATCGCGGGGTTGGCAACCTTTTGGACCACTTTGAAGTTCGGGTCCTCTCGACGATAACGTTTCCTCGTAGGTGACTTCCTGGTTCGGTCGTTCTTTCTCAAACTAAATTCCTCCCTCGGCCCTCCCCGTCTCTCCAACCTTCGGCCCTCCCCCTCCCCCATCGGCCCTCCCCCTCTCCCCCTTTGGGCCTTCCCCTCTCCCCCTCTCGACACCCCCCCCCCCCCCCCTGTATCGCTTGATACTGTGAGATGGAAATCAGGGATTCTGGTGGTGGTTAAACTATCATTTGAAATTTAAATGATGTTCTATGTCATTTAATTTCACATTCTATATGAAAGCAGAACAATTTAGCGCTTATACATTCAAACTGGATCGTAACTCAATCTGGCCTAAGGGCAGTCCAAGAAAAAGTATAACTTGTCTAAGAAAAACTGGAAATAAAAGTTGAATGATCCCAAAACCCTGAATTTGTAATGTTTTCAATTTATACAATTTTAAGAGTTGGCAGCTGTTGAACTGTGGGACAATGCCTACGTTTGGTAACAAAAATGAATGGATGAATGGATGGATGAATAAATAAAGTGTGTGTTCCTTCACAGGTCTATCATTGAGATTAAACTACGATTCGGTGTTTATCCCAGTTTCACCATGACGAAGAATCTGCCACCTGTAAGTCATTAGTTTCTGCATTATTCTTGGGTATTGATGTCTTTCAGCTTCCAGGTGGGTTGAGTTCAGTTAATCTGTTAGGTGAAGGTTGATTTGCGTATAAGGATGTTGTATTAGTGCACACTGCATTGGCTACTTAAGCGTTTGATTTTAATGGTTGCAAGTCAAGGTTCTAAGTGAGTGTTGTAAGGTGTGATACATTTCTGTGAGTAGGCCCACCGTGGATACCGTGCTGTCTGAAGTCTACAGGTCTGTAGTTGCGCCCCACTCAGGATAACACCGAGTGTGGGAGAATCAGTAACATGGACTAGAACAGTGGTTCCCAAACTTTTTTTCAGGGGACCCCCTTTTGGACTTGAGACTGTTTTCGCGACCCCCCGCCCCGCGCGACAGCACCCCCCCCCCCCCCCCCCAACTTAGTGCATAATGTTACTATGCATAATAATAATGTTCAAAATCATTATTATTATTATTATTATTATTATTATTATTATTATTATTATTATGATTATCATTATTATTATGCAGTAGTAATCATCACCATTATTATTATTGTTATTTTTAATAATGTTATTATTACTATAATATAAATCTTCAGAGACAGCCATGTAAATATGCAAATATAGCCTTTTGGCTTAAGTTTTATTATAAAACAATAAAAAAATTATTCATGACAGTCAATGATAAACAGTACCCCCACAACCCATCCCAGAACATATAATATTTTTCACCTTGTAGCAATATATGTATATACCGGTATATTAAAAAAATAAATTAAAAAAAAATCAATACCTCCTCCCTGGCCCACCCCAAAACCATTAATAGTAAAGCATCAACAATTGGTCAGTAACAATATAACAATACTAACCCAATCCCCACCCCAAAAAGTTGTTTTTTTCAGTGACTTGGGTGTGCTTGCCTTTCTGCACAAAGTTTTTGAAATCTTGGTGACAGCTTTGAGATTGCCACTCTCAGTTCACTTTCAATGTCCAACCTTGACCTGTATTTGTTCTTGATGGAGGCCACTGCAGAAAAGCCTACCTCGCAAAGGTAAGAAGTGGCAAAAGGGAGAAGTATGGACACAGCCTTTCCACCCAGCAACGGATAGTCTTTCTCCACTCCAACCCAAAAGGCAGGCAGGTGACTTGTCCCTAAACTGCTGTTTTAATCCTATGTCTGAAGTGACGTCAATGAACTGCTCCTGTTCAGCGACACTGAGGTGAGCAGGTGTCCCTTCACACTGAAAGGGGTCTGTTAGCCATTCGTAGTGTGCCACTGCATCGGTTGTTGGGAAGTATTTTTGAAAATGCAGTTGGAGGGCAGAGATGTGGGACTGAACGCATGTCAAAATGGAGTTCTGACATCCTGTAGTTTCCAGAAAGGCATGTAAGTTCTGAAACGAGTCTGTGTGTCCCTCCTCCAGTCTCTGCCCCCACAGTTCCAGTTTCTTCGAAAAGGACTGCATTTTAGCAGCAAGTTGAGGGATGTGGGTGCTGGGTCCTTGCATCTGGAGATTCAACTCGTTCAATTTCTGAAAAACATCGCTAAGATATGCAAGTGCCAACAGAAAGTGTTCGTCATTGTATCTAGTCGCAAGGGCATGGCCCTCCTCCTCGAAAAAAACGCGAATCTCCTCTCTCAACTCAAACACCCGGCTTAACACTTTCCCACGCGAAAGCCATCGCGCATCACTGTGGAACAGGACGGCCGTGTGCTTGGAGCCCATCTCTCCGCACAGCGCTGCGAAAAGCCTGGCTTTCACCGGGCGCGTCTTGATGTAATTGACCGTCGCAATTACGTCGGTCATGACAGCATTCAGGTCTGGACTCAGCTGTTTTGATGCAAGCGCTTCGCGGTGAATCATACAGTGAGTCCATTGTACGTTGGGGGACGCACCTTTGATGAGCGCTTGCAGTCCACTGCGCTTCCCAGCCATAGCCTGAGCCCCATCTGTGCACACTCCAACACAACACTCCCATTTCAAATTTGACCCTCGTATATAAGTGTCAATCATTCGGAAAAGTTCGTTAGCAGTGGCTCTTGTTTTCAGCTCTTTGCAGAAGAGAAGATCCTCTCTCATGTCCCCCGAATCGATGAAACGTATGTACGTGATCAATAAACAGTCCTTGTTGCTGTCAGTAGCTTCGTCTACCTGCAGCGCAAACCAAGTGCTAGCACGAACTCGGTCAGTCAGCTGTTCTTCAATGTCCTCAGCCATGTCGTGTATACGCCTGCCGACGGTGTTGTTTGACAGAGGAATTGATTTCAGGCCTAATTTGTTCACTGTTGCCTCGTCTCCCATGATTCTAACTATTTCAATCACGGCGGGCAGGATCACCTCCTCGCCATCTGTGTGAGGCTTCTTTGCCTGTGCTAACAGGTAGCTCATTTTATACGAGGCGAGCTGTGCATTGGCAGTTGTAGATGCTAATTTCGTGAAAGACCTACGCTGTGCCCGAACTTTTAAAAGCTCTTCTCTAAAAAAATCAATCGGCTTGTTTTTATGTTCGGGGTGTGTTGTCTCCAAGTGGCGCTTTAGTTTGTTCGGTTTTAAACTTTCGACCGCTAGCACCTTCAGGCAGAGAAGGCACTGCGGCCGCTCCTCAGCTCCCACCATCACACTGGTAAACCCCAGTCCCACGAAAGCATCGTCAAACCTCCTTGTCTTGGCTAGGGTCGGTGTCCTCGATGATATGCCGGGTGGTGGCGTCGTCGCAGCAGCAGCAGCCTTTCTTTTTTGACCGAGTGCGAGAAATTTCTCCATCGTGAAATCAACGAGATAGAATTATGGTCGTCGCTGAGGAAAACTGAATCACTGAATTAATCACTGCGGGCCGATTATCAGACTGACGTTCGATGGCGGGAAAAACCGACAAATATAGAATCAAAGGGTGGGGTTACAGGGGGTTCTTTTCAAAGGTGGATTTCTCTCTGCAAAGTGGCTGTGCATTAAAAGCCTATTCTGACGCCAGTATTTTAATATAATTGTTTTCATATAATTATTCGTAAGTATTTTAATATAATGTTTCATATAATTATTCGTATATTTTTTTTATTTTTTATTTTTTATTTTTAATTTTTTTTAATTTTTTTTTTTTTAATATGCAAACTGGCCCATCTCTCCGCGACCCCCCTGACGGTGCTCCGCGACCCCCCGGGGGGTCGCGACCCCCAGTTTGGGAACCACTGGACTAGAATGTCCTTTAAGACGGGGATTCAGAAGGAGGAACGCCAGGGGGAGATGTGAGGGCTCCTCGTCTCAACGACAAGAACCCAACTTTGCTCTTATATCAGAGAACCATGGACCATCTCTCCCCGTTCCCCTCCCTGCATCGTGTGACGCCTCATCAACGGTTTAGTTACCTCCTCAGCTGGGGGAGAGCACAACTCCAGCTCAAAAAGGCTCATGGTTGGAAGGCTGCTTGAAGATGATTTCTGATTTGAAGGGAGCCATCATCCAGGTCCCGTTAGCCTGGCCCATAACTGTTCAGCTCAGCCTGAGAAAGACGTCCATCTTGGGGTCTGGGAGTGTGCAAACGACTGAAGAAGGCTGAGTCCCCTCTAAGTCCCCCCTCCCAAAACCAAAATCCATTTGGTTAAGAAAAATATTTATGGGAAAAAGGTTTTAATAATAAAGTGGCAAGCAGCAGTTATAGGAGTTTGAAACTCTCGTAGCCCAAACTCTGCACGACCCCGAGAGTTGCCTTTATGTGAACACACCGCGCACACACACACACACACACACACACACACACACACACACACACACACACACACACACACACACACACACACACACACACACACACACACACACACACACACACACACACACACACACACACACACGCATCACATCGCCGCCCCTCCCAGGATCCTTTGTGGCACTTGTCGACCACACCCCTGATCGCCACAATAATATAAAAAAACTGGACATGCATGAAGACATCGGACTGACTTATATGAAACCAAATTGGATTATGAAATCATATTTTTCATTTGCGTAAGTGATGATGACCGTTGCTGCTTGTTGTGTGATTTAATTGGTATATTCATACCATAATACAGTTTGTAGTATTATTTATTATTGTTTGTTGCATTTAAAAAAAGATTAGCCCCTGATATAAACGATCTTGCCCCCCCATACCTCCCACAAGCACAACTATCTGGTGCTGCTACTGATGTGAGGGGGTGCATGTTCATGGTTTGGTGGCGGTGGGCATTGTGGGGGGCGTGGAGGAGGAGGAGCCCACGGGGATGACCCCTGTGGCCAGCAGGACGATGATGAGGATGATGACGAGGACGCCCCCTACGATGACCACGACCAGCTTACGCTTCTTCTGGCTGCAGCAGCTGTTGTCCTCGTCATGGGAGCGCTTCAGCCTTATGCTCGTCTTCTTGAACTGCTTGGACTAGGAGAGAGAGAGGAGGGGGGTCAGCAGAGAGGTCGGGAGGGGGGGGGGGGGGGGCGTTGAGGGTCGGGGCCCAGGTTCTGCACTGGTTCTGCACCCCTCTGGCGCTAGGCAGGCCTCAGCTCAGGTAAAACGATTGAAAATAATGTGGTAACAGAAAAGGTGGTAACATCCCCTCCAGTCCCTTGGAACCCTATTGGAGCTCTCTCAGGTTTCCCTGCCGGATGAAGAGGTCCTTTATGTCTCCTATCAAGCCGACCCCCTGACACTTCAAGCCCTGCACCCTGCAATGATGCCTCAAAACTTTATTAACCAACAATGTAGTAACGCTCACCGACTCTTTCAATGCCTCGGCCCTCTCTTCGGCGTCGTCCAGTTTCCCAGCTCTCTCTTGGACCGATTCCACATTCTTCATCAGGATCAAAGCAACCTCTTCCGTATGCTCCGTCAAGGCCTGCATCGTGTTGGCCTGTTTCTGGACACAGAGGTGAGTACACGCACAGGTAAGAGACACACAGGTGAACAGACACACAGGTAAGAGACACACAGGTGAACAGACACACAGGTGAACAGACACACAGGCAAGAGACACACAGGTAAACAGACACACAGGTAAGAGACACGCAGGTAAGAGAGACACAGGTGAACAGACACACAGGTAAGAGACACACAGGTGAACAGACACACAGGTAAGAGACACACAGGTGAACAGACACACAGGTGAACAGACACACAGGTAAGAGACACACAGGTGAACAGACACACAGGCAAGAGACACACAGGTGAACAGACACACAGGTGAACAGACACACAGGTAAGAGACACACAGGTGAACAGACACACAGGTAAGAGACACACAGGTCAACAGACACACAGGTAAGAGACCCACAGGTGAACAGACACAGAGGTGAGAGACACACAGGTAAGAGACACAAAGGTTAAATTGGTGCTTACATTAATAGCGTAGAGAGAGCCTTCATACGGCTGTAAATAAGTAACCATCAATTCCAATACTTGCTGAACATTTTAAAATTCAAATGGAGCACTTTGGGTAAAAATAGAAGTAGTTGAGGTCTTAAAAAGAAGCAGAAATAATTTGATGAAGAACATATGTTGTGAATGCTTTCATCACACCAAATACAAACCTGGGAAAAAGGGAATAGGGAGTTTGTCTTTCAAACTCCTTTCAATCCCCTAAATACAAGGTGAGGACACACTTAGTAGTTAATGTCAACTTGTTCTGACAGTTTAAACGTCTTATAATAACTTGTCAAGACAGTTATATATATATATAAATGGGTTATATCCTCAACACTAGAGTCACCTACCGGATCAATATCCATTATTCACGCGCTGGAGTCCTGCACCAATCGATTGGTGATCCTGGTATGAAACAGATTGTGTTTTTCTCTCTTCGGTGACTTCCTGGTAAATATTCTCTTTCTCAAAGTGAAATCCTCCTCCTCAGTCTGGTCCCCCTCAGTCAGCAGACGGCTCGTGTGTGTGTCCTGGGATTCACCGTCCAGGGCCTTAACCGACCGATTATGGGGTCACATTGAGGCAAGAGGCATTGTCCGTAACCAGAGTGGCAAATATATATATATATTATCACTTTCAGAATCAATTTCACCCCATAACCGGTTCCAGCAAGATGGGTGCAGCATCAACGCCAAGGAATGTAACAGAAGTATGCTGCTCTGAGCTACCAAAGACAAACATATGATAAAGAGTAAATAAAAGACCTCCTACCTAATGGATAGTGTTGGTGGGACATTGATTGGTATATTCAGCCTCTACAGTATATCGTTTTACAGGTCTGTAGATGCGCCCCGCTCAGGAGAAACCGAGGGTTGGAGAATCAGTAACATGGACTAGAATGTTCTTTGAGACGGGGAGAGGCATTCAGAAGGAGGAACGCCGAGGGTCAGGCGTGAGGGAACACACCTTCTCTCTTATATCAAGAGAACCATGGGGACACACATCCCAGGTTCTAGGGCTGTTCTGCACCCTTCTGGCACTTAATGTACGCCCCTATTGTATGGTGTAGGTCCCGTGTGTCCACCTTGACACACAGTCTCCCCGTCTCCATTCCAGACCTCAACCAACCGCTAAGGATTCAAATTGATGCAACTTTGAGCCGTTGGCACAAGAAGCGAATCACTTCCCACAACATGTGGGGCACATCTGTACTCTGGAGGTAATGAGAATCCAAACGTTGTAATTGAGAAAAAAACCCATTTATTTTCATGTTCATGTTTTGTGAGCACACAGTTTATAGACGGGTTACAGACAAAGCAGAGAAAGATACAGAAAATGGAACAAAGTGTTTTAATATACTTATAACGTCATCAACACACATCCATGAAAAGAAATGGGAAGGAAGTCAAACAAACTGCTGGGATTGGTCAGCCTCCGAAGAGGACTAAAGGTGAATTGGCACCTATCAGATAAACACTGAAAAAGAGGGGAGGACTGAGAAAGGAATCACATGCAAAAATGTGAATATGCAGCATTTTCCAATAAATATCACACAACTGAAATAATGAATGGACTCAACCCTCAACCTGTGTAGCCTATGTTATTTTAATTATACTATGTTTTCACATTTTTAATCGGAGTGTAAAATAGTTTAGCGAATGGCTATTTGCATAAGAAGTGGATTATAGTAAAGGGGTATGCATTCTTCATATATTCATATAACAGCGATTCACGAATGGAGTTAATCACCACGGTTGTCATTAGAGAACTGTGTTCATAGCCTATTTAGGAGACCTACCTTTGCGTTATCATCGCCATGCACACTGACCACAAAGCAACCTGGTTGGTTCCATCAACATCCTCACTGTACCGACAGAGATATATTGTTGTTTCTCTTTCTTCTGGCAAATGGACTTATTGTATGTCGCTTTGATTAAAAGCGTCTGCTGAATGCCCTGGATGTTGGTTTGAATGATCATGTACGGTGTACCTGCAATATTATACATGTCAATGAACACAAACAGGTCTGTGTATACAAGTGTGTCTACGTGAGGGTGTGTGTGCTTATGGTTTGGCGATGACCCCTTTGGCCAACAGGACGATGACGAGGATGATGACGAGGAGGATGACGAGGACGACCACCACCATGACCACGACCAGCTTGACGTTCTTCCACCAGTAGGAGCGCTTCACCTTTTTGGCCGTCTGCTTGAAGACCTTGGTCTGGGAGAGAGAGAGAGAGGAGGGGGGGGGGGGGGGGGGGGGGTCAGCTGAGAGGTCCTCCAGGCATGGGGGGGGGTATCGCCGCTGGGAGGGGGGGCGTTGAGCGTCAGCGCCCCAGGTTCTGCGCTGGTTCTGCGCCCTTTTGGCGCTAGGCAGGCCTTGTGCGGGTTCTTCTGGCCAGTGTATTTTCTCACCAACTACTAATCTCACAAACGTCAATAAGGATGGAACTGCTGTCCATTCATACCAAGAATGTGGCTCTATTCCATCACATATATTGTTTGAATACATTATAACAAAATATCTATAATTATTATACATTGTTGCATTGACTCAAAATGCTTTTTTTTGAGTCACACAATTACTAAAACTACAATTAAATGCATTCAATTACAATGCTATCAATTGTAATTGAAGAATGCATATTTTTGCAGAAAAATAACAATGCGTTCAACTTTATTAACAGAAGACGCGGTAACAGTCACCTCCTCCTCCAGCTCCTTGGAAACATTCTCGAGGCCGTCCAGGTTTTCCTCTCGTTTAACCAGGCGCTTCATGTTTTGTTCCAAGGTGTCAATCACCTCGTCGGTCTGCCTCTTTAGGTCCTTCACCCTGTCCTGGGGGCCGGGCTCCAGCCCAGGGGCCACTGCCTGGACACACAGGTGAGAGACAGACAGGTAAGAGAGACAGGTGAGAGATACACAGGTGAGAGAGGCAGGTGAGAGACACAGGTAAGAGAGAGACAGGTGAGAGACAAACAGGTGAGAGACACACAGGTGAGAGACACAGGTAGGAGAGACAGATGAGAGACAAACAGGTGAGAGACAGGCAGGTGAGAGAGACACACAGGTGAGAGAGACAGGTGAGAGACACACAAGTAAGAGAGACACAGGTGAGAAAAACAGGTGAGAGACAGGCAGGTGAGAGAGACACACAGGTGAGAGAGACACACAAGTAAGAGAGACACAGGTGAGAAAGACAGGTGAGAGACAGGTGAAAGAGACAGGTGAGAGACACACCGGTAAGAGAGACAGGTGAACAGCCACACCTGTAAGAGAGACATATGAACAGACACACCGGTAAGAGAGACAGATGAAAAGACACACCGGCAATAGAGACAGGCAGGTGAGAGACACACAGGTAAGAGAGACAGATGAACAGACAGACACAGATAAGAGAGACAGGTGAAAGGACACAGAGGTATGGGAGACAGGTGAACAGAGACACAGGTAAGAGAGACAGGTGAGAGACACACAGGTAAGAGAGCCAGGTGAACAGAGACACAGAGGTATGGGAGACAGGTGAACAGAGACACAGGTAAGAGAGACCGGTGAACAGACACAGAGTTTAGAAAGTTTAGAGAGAGAGCCTTCATACTGGTGGTGAGTGGGGCTCAAACCAATAACCCTCTCTCAATGGAGCCACCACTTCCAGAGCCGTGCGTCTGCATGGCTGCTAGTGTTCCCAGGAGTCTACACTCCCATGGCCCGTGTGTGATCATGAGTGACGGGCCGAGCGTTTAAAAACTATCTTATAGACTGACTATTATGACTATTATTACTAGAAAATAAGTAGCCGTCAATTCCAATCGAGTCCTTCGGGTAAAAACTAGAAGTAGTTAAGTTCTAAAAAAAGAAGCAGAAGAATTAAGAACATATGATGTGAATGCTTCCATCATTCAAACCAAATACAGGATAAAGTGAATGAGGGAGCTCGTCTTTCAAACTCCTTGCTATCCCAAGAATACAAAGTGAGGAGCTTTATTATACAAGTCGTTACCATACTTGGTAGTTAATGTAAACGCCAGAGTCACCTACCGGATCAATATCCATTATTCACGCGGCGGAGTCCTGCACCAATCGATCAGTGGTCCAGGTTTGAAACGGAGTGTGCGTTCTCTCTTCTGTGTGTGTTCCCTCTTCGGTGACTTCCTGGTAAATATTCTCTTTCTCAAACTGAAATCCACCTCCTCAGATAGTTTTGCTCAGCAGACGGCTCGTGTGTGTGTCCTGGGATTCACCGTCCAGGGCCCTAACCGACCGGTTATGGCGTCACATTGAGGCAAAAGGAATTGTCCGTAAACCTGAGTGACTAAGAAACCCAATAACCTTATCAAGCAAGATGAGTGCCGCATCGAATCCAGCAATATAACTGAAGGAGGCTGCTCTGAGCGACCAGAGATAAACATATAAAGAGCAAATAAAAGACCTACTACCTAATGGATAGTGTAGTGGCTAATCGATGTTTAGAACCGTGTCCCACTGACACAGCTTCGTAGTTATTGTTCACCACTTGGGAGGTGTACCGGTGCGTTGTTATCTGACTCGAAAACCAAGAGACGTTGTAGTATAAGAGTGATGATTTATTTTGCTCAACAAATGAAAGGTATAGTCAACTGTGGTTCTAATGTATTGTTAGTTGCACTGTCGTTGGCTTTTGCTGAGCGTCAATGATAGGGGGGCATACACACTCACTCGACATGTTATCATGTTCTAATTCAAAATAATTAATCTTGATTAAATATCCAATAATTACACTGCTTCTAATATGTGAAACTAAAATATATATATGGGACCTACAGATAGTGTTGGTGGGACATTGATGGGTATATTCAGCCTCTACAGTATATCGTTTTACAGGTCTGTAGATGCGCCCCGCTCAGGAGAAACCGAGGGTTGGAGAATCAGTAACATGGACTAGAATGTTCTTTGAGACGGGGAGAGGCATTCAGAAGGAGGAACGCCGAGGGTCAGGCGTGAGGGAACACACCTTCTCTCTTATATCAGAGAACCATGGGACACACATCCCAGGTTCTAGGGCTGTTCTGCACCCTTCTGGCACTTAATGTACGCCCCTATTGTATGGTGTAGGTCCCGTGTGTCCACCTTGACACACAGTCTCCCCGTCTCCATTCCAGACCTCAACCAACCGCTAAGGATTCAAATTGATGCAACTTTGAGCCGTTGGCACAAGAAGCGAATCACTTCCTTGTCTGTGCATTGCTGAAGCAACACACCCCAGCTCGATCCCTCCGCTCAACTACCTCAGCTGGACGTCTGGAACCGCCATCGCTAAGAGCTAAGGTCTGTGAAGATGTGAATGGCATCTTCACTGTGTTAAACCACGTTTTAAGAGATGCACATGTTCCTGTCTGGCCCTAATAGTCTGCAGCTGTGGCTCATAGGTTAATTGAGCCACAGCCATTCTGGTGCTCCTTAAGAGGGCCAGAGTTCTTGACAGGAGGGAGGCCTGAGTTGTGCAAGGGACTCGACTGTTGTGGCATTGTTGTCAAGTAAAAATATGCTTTTTAACAACAACCATGTGCGTCGAGGAAACTCTTTTTCACAAGGTCGTTCAGCAAAGTCACAACTCTTCTCGGTTTTGGGACCTCAGTGGTGGAACGAGCTCCCTGCCGTTCTCAGGACCAAAGAGTCGCTCACTATCTCCCGAAAAAGACTCAAGACTCACCTGTTCAGAGTCCACCTCGACTCTGCATAGCCCCCCTCCCCTCTCTGGCCACCATTGTACACTGTATTGTATTGTGTTGTATTGTATTGTATTATAGTACCTAACTGTATAACAACTGCAGTAGCTGCTATCATTGCTGTAACACGGGGAATTGGTTAGCCTAGTGATTGTTGTACTTGCACTTGGTTGAACATCCTTTCTGTACCGACAGCGATATATTGTTATGACAGATGTACTTTCGCTTTGGATAAAAGCGTCTGCTAAATGTAAATGTAAAATGGAGGTAATGAGAATCCAAATGTTGTAATTGAGATTAAAAAAACACATTTATTTTCATGTTCATGTTTTGTGAGCACAAAGTCGATAGACGGGTTACAGACAAAAGCAGAGAAAGGTACAGAAAGGGGAACCAAATGTTTTAATATACTTAAAACAACGTCATAAAGACACTTGTGTCGATGAAAACAAGCGGGGAGGAAGTCAAACAAACTGCTGGGATTGGTCAGCCTCCGAAGAGGACTAAAGATAATTTGGCACCTATCAGATAAACACTGAAAAAGAGGGGAGGACTGACAAAGGAATCACATGCAAATATGCAGCATTTCTCCAATAAGAATCATTCAACTGAAATAAAGGACGCACTCAACCCTCAACCTGTGTAGCCTATGTTATTTTATTTATACAATGTTTTCACACACTTTTTAATCTGAGCGTAAAACAGTTTAGCGAATGGCGGTTTGCATAAGAAGTGGATTATGGTAAAGAGGTATGCATTCTTTATCTACTCATATAGAAGCCATAATTCTGCATACACAAATGTAGTTTACCAACACGGTTGTAATTAGAGGGCTGTGTTAATAGCCTATTAAGTAGACCTTCCTTTGCGCTATCCTTCCCCATGTACACTGACCACAAAGCAACCTGATTGGGATTGATTAAACGGATTCATTCGCAGGCTATCACTCTACCTCAGGGCGGAAACGAGGCCGCTGACCTTCTCGTTACCAGGAAGTGGTAATCGTTGCCGTGGGCAGCTGGCTGAGCCCTTGATGTGGTTCCTCGGTTGTCCTGTGAAAATTGTCCAGCCTAACATTAATGGAATTGTATTCCTATTCCTTCATCTTACAGACGCAGACCCTCTGGGCGGCGCCATGGAATATCTTCAACTGCTACCGTTCAAATCTCAGGTTTATACGGATGGATGTCCGCAAAAGACTCAAGACTCACTTGTTCATAGTTCACCTGGACTCTGCATAGACACCCCCCTTACCCCCCCCCCCCCCCCACACACACACACACCCTCACAGGTAAAAATAGTACGTAGCATTGTGTAGCATCTTTTCTTAGCTAGCTTTGTTGTGTACGGGGTATGGCTTAACCTAGCGTTTGTTAGTGCTTGGCACTTGGTTCTATGAACATCCTCACTTTACCGACAGAGATATATTGTTGTTTCTCTTAATTCTGGCAAATGGACTTATTGTATGTCGCTTTGATTGAAAGCGTCTGCTGAATGCCCTGAATGTTGGTTTGAATGATCGTGTATGGTGTACCCAGTGGGTTTTAGGCACGGGCGAACAAGGCAGCCGCCTGGGGCGCCATGGGGGGCACCATGAGCAGTAAAAAAGAAGACGCGCTGCGTAGCGGTTTTCAATTAAGTACAACATTGTGTGGGGAATTGGTATTTTGGCGCCCCCTCTGGCTGCACCTGGTCATTTCATTCCGTCGGTCCACAGACGGAATGAAGGAGAAAGCTCAAATAAAATGCGCTTAGAGGAAGTCTTGCCCGGGGCGTAACTGGACGTAGAACCGCCACTGGGTGTACCTACAATATTGTACATGTCAATTAACACAAACAGGTCTGTGTATGCGAGTGTGTTTACGTGAGGGTGTGTGTGTCTGTGTGAGGGTGTGTGTGTCTGTGTGAGGGTGTGTGTGTCTGTGTGAGGGTGTGTGTGTCTGTGTGAGGGTGTGTGTGTCTGTGTGAGGGTGTGTGTGTCTACGTGAGGGTGTGTGTGTCTGTGTGAGGGTGTGTGTGTATGTGTGAGGGTGTGTGTGTCTACGTGAGGGTGTGGGTGTCTATGTAAGGGTGTGTTTGTTCATGGTTTGGGGGTGGTGGGGATTGGAGGGGAGGGGGACCCCACAGGGATGACCCCCGTGGCCAGCAGGCAGATGATGAGGATGATGACGAGGACGACCACCACGATGACCACGACCAGCTTGACGTTCTTCAGGCAGTAGGAGCGCTCCACCTTCTGGGCCGTCCGCCTGAAGTCCTTGGTCCTGGGAGAGAGAGAGAGGGGATCAGCTGAGAGGTTCAGGGTATTTTCTCACCAACTACTAATCTCAAAAACGTCAAATAAGGATGGAACTGCTGTCCATGCTTTGGATATACTAAAAATTGGGCTCTATTACATCACATATATTTTTTGAATATATTATAACAATATATCTATAATTATTATAAATTGTTGTATTGATTCAAAATGCTCAAGATCTTTACCAGACTCTATTTTTTATTTATTTATTATATATATATTTATTTGATTAGGACATTGCACATTAATCAACATGTCAGCCAGAGCATCAATATAAATATGCCGGAGTTAGCTTAGTTGCTAATTGCTAACAAAATAGATAAAAAACACTTTTACACACAAAATAGGTCCCAATTCACATTAAGAGTCCATGTAGAAAAAGTAGAATGACCAAAGGTTACATCTGAGAGCAGGTCTGGCTTGCTACTAACCCCTGTGTAAGGGTCTTTTTAAAGGTGGTGTAAGTGGCACAGTCTCTAACATGAGATGGTAATATATTCCAGGACTGTGCTCCTCTGATGGACATCACCCTTTGGCCAAATTTCATTCCATTACAGACAATTCTTATTTTAGCAACAGCACACTCTCTGACAACTGGCAAGAAAAACTGGTTTATGAATTGTAATTCAAGAACGCATATTTTGGTATAAAAATAACATTAAACTTTATGAACAGAAGATGTGGTAAAAGCCACCTCCTCCTCCAGCTCCTTGGAAACGTTCTCGAAGGCCGTCCAGGTTTTCCTCTCGTTTAACAATGCGCTCCACGTTTTCTTCCAAGATTTTGATCACCCCGTCGGTCTGCCTCTTTACTTCCTCCATCTTGTTCTGGGGCCCGGGCTCCAGCCCAGGGGCCGCTTCCTGGACACACAGGAGAGAGAGACAGGTGAGAGACACACAGGTAAGAGACAGATGAGAGACACACAGGTGAACAGAGACAGAGAGGTAAGAGAGACAGGTGAACAGAGACACAGGTAAGAGAGACAGGTGAGAGAGACACACAGGTGAGAGAGACACACAGGCGAGAGAGACACACAGGCGAGAGACACACACAGGCGAGAGACACACAGGTAAGAGAGACAGGTGAGAGACACACAGGTAAGAGAGACAGGTGAACAGAGACACAGAGGTAAGAGAGACAGATGAACAGAGACACAGGTAAGAGAGACAGGTGAGAGACACACAGGAAAGAGAGACAGGTGAGAGACACAGGTAAGAGAGACAGGTGAACAGAGACACAGAGGTAAGGGAGACAGGTGAACAGAGACACAGGTAAGAGAGACAGGTGAACAAAAACATAGGTAAGAGAGACCGGTGAACAGACACAGAGTTTAGAAATCTAGAGAGAGAGCCTTCATACTGGTGGTGAGTGGGGCTCAAACCAATAACCCTCTCTCAATGGAGCCACCACTTCCAGAGCCGTGTGTCTGCATGGCTGCTAGTGTTCTCAGGAGTCTACACTCCCATGGCCCGTGTGTGATCATGAGTGACATGTATCAAAGCATGTCTGTCTGCCTGCGTCATTCTGTTGGCATTCTTAGACTTCAAGACAATAAGTGATGTCATTGTCACACAAACCCGCACACTACATTTTAAAATCAAAGAAATATTCTTTGTAATACCAACTCAAAAGTGGAATGGAGAGTATTTTAAAGGAATTCTAAAATGAAAAAATTATAGAAATTTCTATGATTACTAGAAAATAAGTAGCCGTCAATTCCATTCGAGTCCTTCAGGTAAGAACTAGAAGTAGAAGTATTTAAGGTCAAAAAATGAAGAACATGTTGTGAATGCTTCCATCATTCACACCAAATACAGGAGAAGTGAGGAGCTTTATGAAACAAGTCATTACCATACTTGGTAGTTAATGTAAACTTACAGTCTAAATGGGCTATAATAACTTATTCTGACAGTTTAAATGGGTTTATAACCAGTTAGTAAAATTTGGTCATTTCCTTCTGCTTGCTGGGCAGCGAATAAGCGTTAGCAAATAAAATAATCAATAAAGTAACACATTGTAATACATGTAATTTGACCGGCAACATTACATTCCAGGTAACTAAGAGACACCTGTTGGATGTAGAAAATGGGCCACCGAAGAGAGATCACCTTAACACCTCCACGCTGGTCACCTACCGGATCAATATCCATCATTCACACGCTGGAGTCCTGCACCAATCGATCGGTGATCCTGGCATGAAACAGATTGTGTGTTCCCTCTTCGGTGACTTCCTGGTAAATATTCTCTTTCTCAAAGTGAAATCCACCTCCTCAGTCTGTTCCTCCTCACAGACGGCTCGTGTGTGTGTCCTGGGATTCACCGTCCAGGGCCCTAACCGACCGGTTATGGCGTCACATTGAGCCAAGAGGCATTGTCTGTAAACCAGAGTGACTAAGAAATTCAAAAAATGGAATCACTTTTGGCATCAATTTCACCCCATAACCGGTTCAAGCAAGATGGGTGCAGCATCAACGCCAAGGAATGTAACTGAAGTATGCTGCTCTGAGCTACCAAAGACAAACATATGATAAAGAGTAAATAAAAGACCTCCTACCTAATGGATAGGGTTGATATACCCCTACAGTATAGTTTTTATTTGATATAAATGATGCATTAAGGCCCAAAATAAATGATATATGTAGGGAATGATTGAAATATATCAGTAACTCCTACTTATGAATGCTCAGGCTATTGAGTTAAGCTTTATTAATGTTTCACTCTTGTGCTCACTAGTGCAGAGACCTCCAAACAGTCAGCTTGGTAGAAGTGACCTGGCTCTGAGGAAGCCCATTGGCTGCTTTGAGCAGAGTCCGATGACATGACTCGCGCACGGACCCTCACGAGGACAGGACGTGGGCGGGGCTGGGGGAGCCCATCCAATCGTCATGAGCCCTACCCCTTTCAGGATCATGTTTTTGTGGACGCACCTTGTTGTGATTTAACCCGTGACCTTTCGGCATGAGAGGCAAACCCCCTTCTTACTCGGAGGGGCCTAAACCCCCCACCTGGGCCGAGGTAATGAAACTCCAAACACGATTATAGAAAAAACGGGTTTATTTCATTTCATAATGTACATGTTTAGAGAGCATGAAGTTCCCTGTGGAGTTATAGTCTATACATTGTAAAGCGCAGCAAAGGATACAGAAAAAAAACCTAAATGTTTAATGAGGGTTTGGTGTTTTCTAATTAAAAGTCAAAACGGCCATGACTCCGTCGTCCATCCTTCTAGGAGGAGGAGGAAGGTAAAGCCATGGTCGGGACGAAGGGCTCAGATACAAACACATGAAAGACAAAGAGACGAAGAAGAAGGAATGGAATATCTTCACAACTCCTCCCTCACTGGCCCTGCTTGATGATGATGTCAGACATGTCATCCACCTTCACCAGCTCTAGATTCTACCAAAACAAAGAAGAACAAATGAAATTTAAACAATAAACCAACATGGCTGCCTCCTATTCTAGCTCGCCACTAACTTCAGGACAGCTGAAATCTGTTCAGACTGCGTCTTGGTGAATGAAGAAATAAAAAAAAATGATCTTCCTTCTTTCTATGTGCCGTAGCACTAAATAATGTTTAGTGCTACCAATTGAGCCCTGCTGTTATCTCCAGAGGTCTGGAAGAGAAGCCTTCACCTTATGGTTATTCATGTACATTATACAATGGCATGAGAATAATAATATGGCACTCACCTTTTCGTTGGCCAAGTGTAACAAAGCAACAAAAGCAAGCGGAACCGACAGATTCTGGGCCATGGCGTTCGGCAGGCTGAGGGAGAGAACAAGAGAGAGAGAGAGATCAATGTTTCATCTGGTTTCTACCTACAGAGTCCAACGGGGATGTCTGAGCTCCATCTATGGGCGAAGCAGGGATTTAGAGATATTCCAGGCCCCACCCAAAGAACTTAACTGGGTTTAGACTATCCTAGGCCCCACCCAAAGGCTTGGACTGGGTTTAGATGATTCTAGGCCCCACCCAAAGGCTTGGACTGGGTTTAGACTATCCTAGGCCCCACCTAGAGACTATAACTGGGTGTCATGTTGACCCGTGGCCCAACCTAGAGACCATGGCTGGGTCTGAGTGAGCTACTCCAGCTCTATGGAGCTTTCGGTCCATCTGGTCTGGAGGTTTAGCGTCGGAGCAGCGCTATCTTAGCAGGAAGATTTGGTCCTGACATTTAGAAGATGATATTTTAACTTCCGACAAAGTCCAAACACGGCAAGGAACTCCGCTCCCTTTTAAGGGGAGCGCATGCTGGGCTTCTTGTCAGTTCTTCAGTGTTCAAATGATTACGTTTTCTCTGCTGCATTTCTGAAGTAGCAACAATTCGGTATTTTGACTTTATGAACTACATCATCCATTTCTGATGGGGGTGGAGGGTGGAGGGGGGGTGGAGGTAGGGGAGGTGGTGGAGGTATGGGTGGTGGGCATACCTTTCTAACAAGCTCTTTGTGGTCTGGCTGAACGCCTTCTCGCCGGCCACCTCTGATGTCTCTGCAGGCTGGGAGTCCTGGGGAGATGAAGACAGGAGCGTCAGGAGGAGCCGTGGGTGGAGGATTCTCCTCCCTGCTTTCATCTCCTATCTCCTAATGACAGACGTCCCCTCTGAGGGCGTTTGAAGCAGGGATGGGCAACGATCGTCGAACAGTTGGGAGTCACGTAGAACATCGAATAATAAATGCGTCGTTATTTATTACACGGCTCTTCTCAATGCTGTTGAACGCTCCGTTGACTTGCACGGGTCCTCACAACTTATTTTGGGGGACTATTTCTCTGCTGATCAACACCACGAATGCTAGGAACAAATAAATTGTAAAAAGACACACCGTGTGAGGTTATATTTTTGACGTGTCTAGTTCACCGTCATGCAGGCTGTGTTCAGTAAAATAAATCAATAAATAGCGATCCGTTTTCGGCGCATGTAGGTCTATCTGCCTTAACCCATTTAGACCGGGACAGCATTACCGCATTTCTACCATTAAAAGCGGGGGCGCTGTTGCGTCGTTCTACCTTTCAAACCGGGAAAGCGGATACGTCATTTTGTAGTCTTTGTAGTTTTTTCCACCTATTTCCGGTCTCTTGGCCAATGAAACGCATCAGAATACGTGTGGGAATGTCGCAATGCACCATGGACTTTTTCCAAGGCTTTCAAGAACTTTGAAAACATGGCGGAAGGGGAGTGTAGCGGAGGGACCTCAGAAATAAGCGAAGGAAGCGATTTGGATGATTTTATTACTGACCCGGTTTGGACAAATAAACACAACTTCACATGAAAGCCACCGGTATAAGCTCTCAAATACTTTTTGAATTTCATTTCTATCTGCTACAGAGGCTGAGAAATCAATTATTTAGTAGGCGTTGACACTTCTGTTGAATTTCCAGAAAAACTTCAGTCATTTTAAAATCTCCCATAGGTTTTACAGGCATTTTTTCCAGGCGTTTTAGGCCTAAATGGGCTAAGCCCACGTTGAAATAATTTTGATGTTGAATGTTGGCGCAGATGTTGAAATAAACAGATTGATTTCATACAATTCATAAAAGCCTCTCCCGGTGTCAGTGTACGTGGGTGTATCCGAGGTGTGTGCGTGCGTGGGGGTTCTTGATTGAGCGATTGTCGAATATTATTCGAATATTTCTCAGCGAATATCGAATAGTATTTTTGCCAGAAATGCACATCCCTAGTTTGAAGCCTACCTCCTTGCCCTTCTCCGGGCTGCCCGTCAGCAGACTCCACATGCTGTTCTTCAACTTCTTCATGTCCATCTTCTTGGCCGTCTTGGCGTAGTTGATCTCAATCTTGCTCACCTGGAGGAGCGAGGTTAAAGAGGGTCAGTATGAAGACGTCCACAGACGAGTTCACAGGCCGTGAACCAAGCCCCTCCCTAGACCGCCTCCAGGCTGGGTGAACCCCAGTGAGGGAAGGCATGAGCCCTGTACGGCGTCAAGGAGTGCTCGAGCACGAAACCTACGTCAATTAAAGCCTTCACCTGAGGGTAAAGGAGCCTTGTGATTGGCTGGCTGGCTCTCACCTTGTGCGGCTCCGGCACCAGGTCGTTCTCTCCGTAGGTAGCAAGGCCGTCGGGGTCCGGCGTGGACTGGGGGTCCCCGTCCAGCGAGGGCTGGCTGTCGTCCGTCGCCCCCAAACCTTCACCGTCGTCGTCGCTGTCGCCGCCCTGGTGGAGGGAGGGGGAACATGACCTCACGTTGAGGTTGATGTCTGACACCAGCAGGGTCCCATGTCCACTTTAAACCTGAACCGGTAGGACCTCTTATGCACACGACCAAATTCATCACATGGGCAATAAAATATTCCTGATCATCTGCTAAACATCTCCCAGTGCTGTGATGGGGGGGGGGGGGGGCAGACCTTGCACTCTTGATCCTAGGTGACAACAGGGAACATTGAGTCATGAGTTCCTCAGCTCTGCAGGGCCAGATGAAGAGGAGGCCATCTCCCCCATCTTCATCAGCCTGCGGTCAAGTCCCATGTGGACCAAGTAGTGTTAACCCATCACGCAATCGGTTCCTATGAGGGATGGGAATCGAGAACCGGTTCTTGTTCAGAACCGGTGCCGAGTCAACCGATTCCTTGGAATCATTAGCGAGCCTGCATTAACGGTTCCGCTTATCGGTTCCGGTCGCGGCAAATGCATGACGTCACACAAGCTGCTTTGTTTTGGTTCAGAACGCAGCAAACATGGCGCCGCCGAGGAAGAAGCGCTCTAAAGCGTGGTTGTATTTCACTCGACTAGACGACAATATGGCCACTTGAAACAATTGTACAGTCTCCATTTCATCAAACTACCTCCAATATGCTGAAACATTTGGCTACACACTACACAGCATGCAATTCATTTGCCGGAATGTCGCGCGTCTGATACACTACTACTACTAACTAGCGACACAAGTGAATCACGCAGCAGCGGAGCTACCGGGACGCCACCTGTTATTAATTCCTGTTATTAATACACATTAACTCCTACTTAGTTAATGTGAGTGCCATTCCTTTGTGTAAACGTAAACTATACGAATAATCTCCATTGTCATTGAGTTGTAGAATGAACAGGTTGAATGCAAATGAGCACTGTTAGTATTCCAAAAGGCACAAGCTCTTACTTTTAGTTTTATGGCACATAATGATGGCATTTGGGCTTAAAAAGCCAAACATAGCCTATATGTTTTTGTCTAGACCAATTGATGTGAAAATGTACAATTTCCTAATACTAGACGCACTTCTGATCAGATATTAAAGAGATTTAATACAAACAAACACATTTGAACTTATTTTCTCACCCAATGAGAATCGATAAGGAAACGGATCAATAAGGAAACGGATCTGATAAGGAATTAGATCGATAAGCAGAATCGTGAAATGCTAATCAATTCCCATCCATAGTTCCTATAATACCAAGCTGTCTTTGTTTGTCGTGTGTGTGTGTGTGTGTGTGTGTGTGTGTGTGTGTGTGTGTGTGTGTGTGTGTGTGTGTGTGTGTGTGTGTGTGTGTGTGTGTGTGTGTGTGTGTGTGTGTGTGTGTATTATTTTATATATACATATATATAAATTATACCTAGCGATTGTTAGTGCCTGCCACTTGGTTCTATGAACATCCTTACAGTACCGACAGCAAAGTATTGTGGTTTTAAATGTGCACACAACAAATATACTTATTGTAAGTCGCTTTGGATAAAAGCTTCAGCTGAACGCCCTGAATGTCCACCTCCCAGTGTGTGTGACCATGCGTCGGAGCTCTCCAGCCCTTCATAACCACCAACAGGAGGGGGGGGGAGTCTGACCTGGAGGCCGGGGCAGAAGTTGGCGGTGTCGTTGGCGTTGTTGTAGTCGTAGTCCCCGATGCCCTCGCCCAGGTCCCCGGAGAGACGCTTCTGTCCCTCCGGTCGCAGCTGGAGACAAACACACGAGGACAGTTAGACCCACGATGAGGAGTCCTGTCCCCCACAGCGAGGGGGCTGGCCCCGTCCAGCCAGGATCCAGTTTGATGCCTCTTCTGTTCGTTCACTCACATACTGGTATAAAGAGGTTGAATGGGTTATGGGGTGAGGTCATAGCATAACCAATTAACCTGCTCATTATTGCCCCCTTCTGGGGGTGTGGGGCCGTACCGTGCAGGCGGGCTTCAGGTTGAGCTGGGACAGGGTCTCCGGGGAAAACTGGAAGTCCGAGGGCAGCGTGGTCTTCTTGTTGCTGGAGCGGAGGGCCGACTTGCTGATGGTGGTGGCGGCCTGAGGGACGGAGGTCAGCAGGGGTCAGAGGTCAGCAGGGGTAGGTAGGGGTCAGAGGTCAGCAGCGGTCAGAGGTCAGCAGGGGTAGGTAGGGGTCAGAGGTCAGCAGCGGTCAGAGGTCAGCAGGGGTAGGTAGGGGTCAGAGGTCAGCCTGGCATCACACGCTCTGGCTACTGGAGATTTACCAGACTCAATTTTATTTATTTATAAAAAAAACACTGCTTAAAGGGTCTACAACGTCATCTACAACGTAAGATATTTTGGTCTGTGCCCGCTTGGTGAAGAGGGCGTTCTGAAGCCCAACAGCCAATCACAGCCACTTCTACATTCAGCTGATTGGCTGAACGCCAGCGGAGTAGTGCTGACTGGCTCCAACGCTGGGGGACGTACCCAGGAACCCAGGGCGACAGAAGGCTCAACAAAATCAGTATCGGCCCTAAAAAAAAAAAATCTATATGGGTCGGTCCAAAGAGGGGGCCGCGGTGACCCGGATGTACCGTCGCCACAGCAACCAGTAGTACAACTAAACAATGGGGGGGGGGATGGGGAGACCGGCAGGTTTCACAGCGAGCGCGGGGAGACCGGCAGGTTTCACAGCGAGCCTGGCTTACTAATGTCCGCGCTTCAGGGTAGAATAACACCCCTTTGAGACCTCATGAGGGAGGGGACGGCCTGCCCCCTGCTGGACCGCTCTGGTGACCCGCGTGGACCGCCAGGGGAGGGGGTGAACCTTACTCTGGTGCTGCGGAAGTGTGGCTCCAGGTTGGCGTCCTCGTTGTAGTCCAACTCAAAGGTTTTCTTGGCCTTCCTCTTGCTCTTCTCCCGTTCAGGCAGGTGGTCGACTAGGGGAGCAATAATGAGACCTTAATCAACAACAACCTCAAAACACCTCCTTTAACTAACCACCACCTCAATACACCACCTTTAACTAACCACCACCTCAATACACCACCTTTAATCAACCACCACCTCAATACACCACCTTTAACAACCACCACCTCAATACACCATCTTTAAACGCCTTTAATCAACCACATCAAAACCTTTTATAGCCCTCAGAAGAAAAACACCTTTTAAATAACTAAAAACCATTATTTAACTGAGTAATTAGAGCATTTCATCATGCAAAAGGCGTTGGTTTCTTTAGATTTGGGTGCCAATTGCAACACAGAGAATACTGGATAAACCCGGTGGCTTAAACTGAGAACTCTTCACTAAAAAAAAATCAAAATTCTGTCTTGGACTCCACGCCACTCAACATCCAACCGCTGTCCGATCACCAGCGGCCGCGGTACACGTCAGACATGTTCTCCGTCTGAGGCAGGGCTGGGCCATTAATCTGGCGTGATTTTGAGTTCAGCGTAAAACGATCACCAAGCTAATAGAACAGCTGGACACATTATTTTAGATTTGAACATTTTCTTTTTGATCGTTTTGTTATTTCGGTCAATCATTATTCTAAGCTCGTCAGTCCATATGGTTTTTTTCTGGGAGTGCTGAATGTTCCTCTCCGGGAAGGAAACACCATCTAATGTGATCAGAGGAACGAGGCTGAGACGTTCCCTCTGCATGTCTCCACAGCAGTACAGGGAGGAGACAGACAGATAGCAGAGCCAAAGACAGATCGATGGTCAGAGAGATGAGACAGACAGACAGACAGAGGCAGAGACATGTCAGAGAGTGCAGAGAGACACAGACAGACAAGACAGACAGACAAGACACAGCAGCAAGACTAGACAGACACAGACAGACACGCGACAGAGACAAGACACAGACACATAGACGTTCAGACAGCTAGACAGGGTGGGGTAGGTACCGGTGAAGGGGGCCGCGGGGACGGGCTGTGGGGGCGTGCGGGCGGCGGGGGGGCTGGAGCGGAGCAGGATGAGGTTGGAGGGGAAGAGGAGCTCGCAGCGGCTGTCCTCGCTGAAGAGCACCGACAGGAAGACCCCCGCCGTGCTGCTCTCATCGAAGGACGACGCCATGTGCTGGAACATGGCGACACACACACACACACACACACACACACACACACACACACACACACACACACACACACACACACACACACACACACACACACACACACACACACACACACACACACACACACACACACACACACACACACACACGTTTGCTAACCGTTAACATTGCTGGTGACTGTGCCAATTAATTTACCCCCTCTGATAAGAAAGAAAGAGCGAACAATTTAAAGTTCTAAACCGAGTTCTCCACGGCAAGGGGAGTGCCGGAGCGGAGAGACCACGAGGGGCCGGGCTAATCAAACCACGCAGGACACCGTGCTCCGCAGGCAGCTGGAGATACAGCACGGCTCTCAAACAAACACCGCCTGCTCATTCGAAACTTTCCCCAAGCTTAAGACTTTTAACCGCGGCCTACACTCCATTCTACAGTTGAACCTTCGGTCAACCAGCGAGGACATCACTAATAATCTGGTCCTTTAGCGCATTCTTCGATCAGACGCTCCAAGCTAATTGTAGAAGCGGGTCATTGAGGATCAGGACAGCCTGTGGTTGGAGCTTGACCTCGGGACGCGGCGGCTGGGAGTGTACCTACAACGCGCTTTAGTCTTCCGTTATAGTCCCATCACCTCAGAGTTACCAGATTTCCTCCACAAAGCGCCTTCTCAAAGCGTTACTAAACCACGATCAAAAAGACGGAGCGCGGCGCGATCCGCTCACCGTTCCTTGCCCGACGAGGCGCAGCCCTCCCTGAACTCCGAGGGCTCGCCGTCGCCCTCATCGTAGTCCCCGTCAAAGTCCTGCCCCGGGTCGGCGCCGTCGTCGTCGTCGTCGGCGGGCTCGGCGTTGAGGTCGAACACGTGCTCTCCCTGCTTGATCTTCTCCAGCATCTGGTTCATGGCCTGGGGAGGAGGGGATCACAGAGCGTTAGGCCTCGCCCCGCACGCTCCTGAGCAGAGCCCTCTGGGCCGGGGTCCTTAAGGAGCCGGGGGCGTCTCGCTGTAGGGAGGACATCGCTGCTCCATGCAGTATCTCTCACTGAGGGGTGTGTGGTGATGGCTGGCTTCACCTGACCAGGGCTCCAGACTGCGACCAAATGGTCGCATTTTGCGACCAAAATCTGTGACAGTGCGAGTAAATCTTTAATCTACTCGCGCATGCGCGACAAGTAAATTTGCCGATTTTTTATTTTTTTTTTGCTGACACTTACAGTCCACTAGTTGGCGGTAATGCAAAAATGAGCTGGTTTGCTAAGCGACATTTACTCCAAAAGGAGACGGCTGGCCAATGGTGTGAGAGCGGGGGGGGGGGGGGGGAATGACCACTGTGATAGGCTAATGTGAAAAGAGGCGGGTCTTTGGAGTTATCGAGCGAATCCACAGATTTCACATACCGGCATCAAAACAATGGAAAATGGCGGCGAAGCGGACTATCAGCTCGTACTTTCTACCAAGTAACGTTAAACATAATGTTAAAACATGACCACATTGACCAAACACAGTGCCAGGTCTGAAACATCTTTTCTAGGAAGTGTTTAGGCACAAGTTATGTGTCTAAAACTTGTTCTGTTATTGTCAGCACAGGATAAATATTCACTTTGTATTTTTAAGCTGTTTAACTGGTTAATGTTAAAACTGTTGCACAATAAAATATGAATTTATAAGATTGTAGTTTCTGCATTTATTGTCAAAGTATTTATCAGTAATACAGTGAACATTATAGGAAAACTTTGCAAGTTGATTTCGGTGTGCGCTCCTAAATTTTCTGCTTGCGCCCCTAAAATTTTAAGTTAGGGGCCACTGTGCTCCTAGTGAAAAATGTTAGTCTGGAGCCCTGCTGACCCCACACCCACATCCACACCCACACGTGGAACCCCGAACCTTTAGGCTTCGAGTCGAACAACCTCGCCTCTACACCATCCGGCCGGCGACACAAAAAGACGGACCAAACCACGACTGGGCTCCAGAAGGGGTGGACAGAGGAAACATTGCCGGCCGTTGTTATTTGGACTGACCTGTTCGGGCTTCCAGTTGGTGAAGGAGAAGTCCTTGAGCGAGGGGCAGATGGAGGCCTTTTCCGAGACCTGCCGCAGACCTCCTGTGGAGAACAGCAGGATGGGCAGACTCAAAGAGTCAGATGTGGCCGCTTCATTGATTGATTTGCGGTCAATCTTTAATTCTAATTTGTATTCCATTGGCCTTTTACTGGCGCGTGCTGCCTGTTCCCCTCCGGGAAGGAAACACCATCTAATGTGATCAGAGGAACGAGGCTGAGACGTTCCCTCTGCATGTCTCCACAGCAGTACAGGAAAGAGAGACAGACAGACAGAGGCACAGACAGAGAGAGACAGACAGACGGACAGAGAGAGACAAAGACAGACCGAGAGAGCGACAGACAGACGGACAGACAGAGAGAAACAGACAGACAGAGAGAGATGCAGCAAGACAGAGAGAGACACAGACAGACAGACACAGACAGAGAGAAACAGACAGACAGAGAGAGATGCAGCAAGACAGAGAGACACAGACAGAGGCAGAGAGACGGACAGAGACACAGACAGACAAAGAGAGATGCAGCAAGACCGAGAGAGACAGACAGACGGACAGCCAGAGACACAGAAAGACCGAGAGAGAGACAGACAGACGGACAGACAGACAGACAGAGATGCAGCAAGACAGAGAGAGACACAGACAAAGAGAGATGCAGCGAGACAGAGAGACACAGACAGAGACAGACAGACACAGACAGACAGACAGACAGACAGAGAGAGATGCAGCAAGACAGAGAGACACAGACAGAGACAGAGAGACACAGACAGACACAGACAGAGACACAGCGCAAGATAGACAGACACAGAGAGACACGGACAGAGACAGAGACGTAGACAGACAGACAGGGTGGGGTAGTTACCGGTGAAGGGGGCCGCGGGGACGGGCTGTGGGGGCGTGCGGGCGGCGGGGGGGCTGGAGCGGAGCAGGATGAGGTTGGAGGGGAAGAGGAGCTCGCAGCGACTGTCCTCGCTGAAGAGCACCGACAGGAAGACCCCCGCCGTGCTGCTCTCATCGAAGGACGACGCCATGTGCTGGAACATGGGGTCCACCTGCGGACGGACGGACACAGGAGGCCGTCAGCGGGTATCTCCACCGCGGGGGTCCGCGGGTTCAAAGTAGTGCCTCAGCTCGGCTTCTTTCAGGGGGGGGGGGGCACATCTAATGTAGGCCTTTGAAGCCCTTTGTCAAGGCTACCTGTGTACCACTGAAACAATACTAATAGATACATAAACCTAGAGACTGACTTCACACTTGCGCTCCGCCTCGGAGCTGTTGATGTTGCTCAGGTTCTGCTCCACCGTCTTCTTGGGGGGCCTCTTCTTCTTCGCCTTCGGGGCCGCGGCATCCCCCTCTGCACCCCCCTCCTCACCCGCTGCTGCTGAGGACACACACACACACACACACACACACACACACACACACACACACACACACACACACACACACACACACACACACACACACACACACACACACACACACACACACAGTTAACCCCCACCTCGTCCATGGTTATGTTGGTGTAAGGACACTAAGGCTTAACCAGGGTATCTGCAGGTTTCAGCAAGTCAAACTTTAAGACTTTTTAATACCACCTTGAATGAAATTTAAGACCTAAAACTCGCGATGGTGGGGGGTTGGCAACAGACGCGAGCCAACTTGGGAAACGGACGTCTTCCAGCCGACTGTCCTTGAGTTTGCCCCTACCCATTGTCACAGACTAGCTAGCAAGCACGCAGATAACCGTTTATATATGCAGCTAGCAAGAAAGAAGCCTCTCTACATGTCCTTCCTGAATAGTCCCAATAGAAAAAAATAATAATAACAGTCCTGCCCCGACAAATTGAAGACCTTGAGTTACAGTATTTAAGACCAGCATATGACATTTGTAACGAATTTAAGACTTTTTAAGGCCTTAAATTTAGAAACATGAATTTAAGACTTTTTAAGGATGCGCGGACACCCTGTTAATGTTATTAGTGAATCAAGAGTGTGGGACTGGCGGCGGCGGGTCCTGTAGCGGCTCTCACCTTCTCCAGGTTTGGTCTCCGAGCCGAGCCCGCCCAGGACCCTGTAGGCGTCGGCGTGGACCGCGTCCACCCGCACCGCGTAGATCTTCGTACTGGCGTCCAGCGTTCCCGCGGCCACCTACACACACACACACACACACACACACACACACACCACACACACACACCACACCACACACACACCACACACACACACACACACACACACACACACACACACACACACACACACACACCTTAAAGGAACTGACACCAGCAGACAGGGTACTGTGTGGATGTAGGTCTGAACGATTCGGGGAAAAACATGAATCTCGATAGTTTAGCTTAGAATTAATATCACGATTCTCTGCTATGATTTTTTTCTCACGAAATGTAATTTGTATTGCACACATGAACCATGAAAAGAAAAAGGAAGTACCAAACATAGCTTTTTGGCACCTCTAGCACGTTGCATTTCATATGGCCCTTAATAACTGATTAAAGTGCAGTATCAAAAACAGAATGATTTATTTTGTACATATAGCAGCACATTGTCTTTAAATGCTGGCCTTTTATTACTACTGAACCAACTCTACACACCTGTGGATGAAGGCTTCAATTTTTATTGAATATATATATATTTTTTTTTAACTTAAATCCACACAGGGGTGAATCGCGATCGCGATTCTATAACGATTTATCGTGCAGGACTAAGTGGACGCAGAGGAGACAGCGGGTGAATGAACCGGGTCAGGTCCCACCTTAAAGTTGGTGATCTCCGAGTCCTTCTGCTTGAGGATATCGGCCATGTAGTCGATCAGGTGAAGTCCGAAGGCGTTCTTTTGGTGATTTTCTAGGGAAAGGCATCCGACATGTTGAATGTTTGCTAAACGAGGCTCCCATCCAGTCAAGGAATGAAAATGTTGGGAGTTAAAACTCAATGGCCACCGAGTGCGGACAACACTTACATTCTCAGTGGACAGCTTGATGCAGGTTGAGTAGTGCTCCGAAATCTGTGCGTTCGACAACTTGGGAATAGAAGCGGGGGTTCCGGTGGCACTGTATAAAAACACACACGCGGTTTATCAACACTGGCGTTGTTTCAATACCGATACCAGTCATCTGAAAATCCTTCAGATTCCTTCCAGTATCGGATATCGGCGAGTACCCAAGTCTATGCACCAATCCGATAACATCACAGGCAAAGAATATCACCAACAAGTGCAGTGTTATGCTGAGTGTGTTAATGGTCTGAGTTGGAAAGTTGTTTGTTATTTAAAGTTATTGGAGAAAGAAAGTGAACTATAGCTCTTGGCATTACCCTCTTGCACTAAAACAATAAAGCAGGATTTGATGATTTCTATTAAGTGTGCATATATATAATATAACTTAATTTAGGAACGAGAGAACACACACACACACACACACACACACACACACACACACACACACACACACACACACACACACACACACACACACACACACACACACAGACGTCACACACGGAAGAGGAGCCTGCCTGGCAAAAAGTCTAATTCAAGCACTCTCTATTAACACAGTTACACGCTACTTATACACATCCACACTACATCGTAACCCTTCAGCTACGATGCTGCTGTACCGATATATACTCGCCATCGACCGATATCGGGAAGGAATGAACAGTATGGGAACATCCACCATTCAGCGGAACAAGGTCCTACAGGTGGGGGGAGTCCCCGGTCCTTACCTGTGGGACACAGAGTCGTTGAACGAGGAGTCGCCGGCGGACTGAAGGTCGATGACCCTTGACCTCCTTCGCTGTCGCCGCTCCTTCTCGTCGTCGTTGACGCTGAAGACCGCCAGCAGTGGGGTGCTGCAGGACGCCGGGGACACGCCTTTACTGCTGTGCTTCAGGGAGGGGGTCCACCGCGGGGCGGGCGTGGAGGAGACGCTCATCCTAGCTGGGACGGAGACGCAGACCCAAGGACCAATCACAGCAGTTCTATCGCAGGGTCAGAGCTCACGCTGGGAGGTGCTTGTTGTTGGGGAGCATCCTCCTAATAATCAGAACCTCAGCCTGGGCACCCCCTTAAGATCCTGCCGCCAAACGACTGTGGCTTTAAGACCCTGATTTAGGTGGATCCCAGATGATTCACACTTTCTTCTTACTGTTGTTTCACTTGCAAGCTCTTGGTATTACCCTCATGCACTAATACAAAAATCAGGATTTGATTTCTCTATCTTAATTTAGGAACAATAGAGCGGTGCACACGACACACACACACACACACACACACACACACACACACACACACACACACACACACACACACACACACACACACACACACACGCACACCCGTGAGAGCATCAATGTGTATCAGATCTGTGACGTCAGGCCATCAAGTAAGAGGCGCCTGCGCGGCAAAAAATTCTAAGCACTCACAAACAACACAGTAACGCGCTACTTACAACGCAACAAGAATGACAAGCGTTAATGTATTGCATATGCAAGTTTTAAGTGAGTAACTCAAAGACGAGGTCGATTCAATCTTTTTAATACGATGAAAAGTCGCCCTCCGACTCGGTCGTTTGACGATCTTTGTTTTTCTACATTACTTTATCTAGAAGGTTGAAAAACGGCCCGTCAATGTGAACACCCGGTCCAGAGCTCGTAGACCACAACGTAGCTTTACGCACCTTGTTTTGGACGAGGATGTTTAAACCAGAATTGATGTTGATAACTCTGATAAGGTGATGTGTTTGTGTTGGAGGCGGTAGCACGCTTCAGACTCCTTTCCGGCTCACTTTTTGAAAAATTGCGCCGAGCGGTTTACGCCTGCCCTGACGTCATGACGCCAAACCACGCCCACTCTGGTATGTACCCGCCTGGGCCTAAATTAGAGATAAAAAAAACATGCATAATAATAAAATATAAATTTATATAATGATATAGATTAAAAAAATATCAGTAACGATAGCGTTATAGATAATAATTAAATGTAGGCCTACGCAGCATATGCCTACCTGATGCAAACATAAAATAAAATGAAATAACATAATCGAGGTAAATTCCGAGATTACCGTATTTGTATATTTATTGATGATTTCATTGACAGGGACAGTAGCCTACACCTCCATCCACACTTTATTCCACCCTTTAGAGTATATGCAGGTAAATTATGACATATTTGCATAAGAATTCCATTAAAATGCTAGTTTTTCTATTAGCACATTGTATTGAAAATGTAATTTGGAAACAGAATCAGGTGAGTGTATAAATGTACAGAACCGACAGTTGTTTTCCTACTCACTAGATGGCAGTGAAGAACCAGGGTCCAAGTCGATAGCGAGCCTTAGATTAACCTGGCCATTCGTGGTAATGCAGTCAGTCAATGGATTTTCCATGGTAAAAATCTCGTATATTACCCCCCTGTCGAAAGTCTTTCACATAGATAGGCAACATAAGATATGACAACTTGATTTATTGAATCTTAATTGAACCAGCCATTCTTCCAGTAATTAAATGACTTGATCGGCATATTCATCAGGCTGTAAGATATTACATATTGGTTTTTCCTTCAATTTATAACTCATTTAATTACCACCTCAGGTCAACTGCAGTGTGTCTATGCTTAAGTCCACCCATCCCTCCTCTTAACGGTGGAATCACGTAAGACAAAGACGGAGACTGATCCCACGTCCATCGAGAATCTAGAATCCTCAGGAAACTAACATCGGGCTGACCAGTGCGATCGCGTAAAGGATTCAAAGGCCAGTCTAAGAGGTAAGTAAGGACACAAGCAAGCCCACAGTGCTCAGCCGTGCTGCGCTCCACTCAACAGTTGAATCGTCTCCAAAATCGATGTTGACAGCTGGAACTAATAACATTATATGGACTTTAATTTTGACAAGATCAGACACATAAAGCCTTTAAAAACAAAAGCTCAGAACCTTGCATCCAATATTTAGGTCGTCGATAGTGGATGCATGATAATAAAATTGGGTTAAATTAAGAGATTTTAACTAACAATAATCCATCTCTCAGTTTTAAAAGCCAAGTCTTGCCTCTGCTATTGACTCTCTCCTAATCCATGTTGACAAAAGCCAGCACATAGTCCACCTAACAAGGCTTGGCACCCTGCCATGCCATTTTATAAACATTTTGTTCTCTAACATAACCACTCTATTTTACATCTTGTTCCCTAACATAACCACTCTATATGACACCATGTTCCCTACATAACCACTCACTATACTTCTACTCTAATAGGAAGAAGAGATGGGGTATGTTACAAATAAAGCAGAAATACATATTTGAAATGAAAGTTTTTGTTTTGTTTTACGCTTTTAAACATATATAACCGATTTGGAATGATCTATCTATGTTCCAAAAACCACTCTGCATGTCTGAACCCTGATTATTCTTAGTTCTGGTGGGTTGCTTGTGTATTGGTCTGGTCCTGAGTGAGATGATCTGCCAACACAAACCTGTCAGCTCCCTGGGAGCAGTTGTGTGGACAGGCTTGTGTGTGTGTGTGTGTGTGTGTGTGTGTGTGTGTGTGTGTGTGTGTGTGTGTGTGTGTGTGTGTGTGTGTGTGTGTGTGTGTGTGTGTGTGTGTGTGTGTGTGTGTGTGTGCATGGGGCGCTGTATAATCTCCTTAATGCATCCGAGGTGAAGCACTTCGCTGTGATGCACGGCTTTGGCTGAAAAACCTAAATAAACTTTGACAGCTAATGTGCGTGTCAAGATTTGTGTTCAACAGAGAATAGTCATAGTCACGCACACATACACACACACACACACAAAGACACACACACACAACACACACACACACACACAAATATACACACATGCAAAATTTTGCGCACACACACATGGATTCATACGCGTCTCCACACACATCTGCACACACACACACATACATACACACTCAAATAGACATATCCACACATTCATATATTAATATGCATATTATGCACAGACACAAACAAATTCACATATGCACACATTCATTAATTATTAAGCATATGCACACATGCTCATTTCAATCAGCCAGAAGTGCAGTATTGATTTTCTGCTGTAGCTTATTGATGGAAAATGACAGTGACATAATGAAATGCCCTCAGATTTCCTCATTTCATATCTTGTATCTGTGTGCTGTTAGTTTTGACGATGGCCGTGTGTTTATTGCTTAAATTTGTGTCATCTCTCATTGCAAGCACAACACTTATCCGTTCCTCTGAGCATTTTTATCCTCACCCTTTCAGGAGACCAAAAGCTGGAAACTCACCGACCACAGAGCCCACTCAACTCAGCACTTAGTTGCTCAACAGTATGTCCCTGACTGTTCAGGTTAATTGGAGAAACGACTCTTGGCTGTGGGAATTCACAATAAAGACGGAGGAGACCTAAGCCATATTGTCATCAGGGTAGTGGCCAGGTCTGGCCAGGGTCCAAGCTTGGACTGGATGCTCAGTGTATCAGTGCGGTGCTTTTAGTGAAATTACATTACTGGTTGGAACCAGGGTAGTAAAAGGCCCAGTATAGTTATGGCAATGTCAGTCAATGTAGTTTTCCCGGTACATCATTAGGCCGCCACTGAATCAAATATTGTTTGTGGTTTTGTTTATACTCCTTGGTCTAACGGACGACTGCTGGGTGCCCAGGTTCAAGATGCTTAATGTGTACTGTTTTGCGGGTCTACTATTAGCGTAAAAGCCAGAGGTACACTTTTCGGTCATCATTTTACAAACCAATGGCGTCGATAGATAATGACATGCTATATTACGACCAGGTAGTAGTTATCCTTACTTATGCAACAAAATAGTTAAATACCGGATCCTGATTGGTCAATAACATTTCAAGGGTGTGCTTAATTCCTCAACGATCTGCCTTTTATCAGTAAAAATGGGCTACAAATTCAACCTTATTGTGGGTTATCCAAACGACACATGCTACAGATAGGCCCTATAATAGTACATTTACATTTACATTTAGGCCATTTAGCAGACTCTTTTATCCAAAGCGACTTACAATAAGTACATTTGTCATAAGAAGTGCAACAATATATGGCTATATCGGTACAGAAAGGATGTTCATAGAACCAAATGCAAGCAAAACAATCACTAGGCTAACCAATCCCCCGTGTTACAGCAATGATAGCAGCTACTGCAGTTGCTACACAGTTAGGTACTATAATACAATACAATACAACACAATACAATACAGTGTACAATGGTGGCCAGAGGGGGGAGGGGGGCTGTGCAGAGTCGAGGTGGACTCTGAACAGGTGAGTCTTGAGTCTTTTTCGGAAGACAGTGAGCGACTCTGCGGTCCTGAGAACGGCAGGAAAGCCATTCCCTGCCATAGTACGCCTTCTGGATACTTTTCATGTACTTTTCTTTATGATTTCAGACATGCTATTCTTACATACTATTTTGTACCCTAGCAGGCATCTCTAGAGGCAGCCCTGCTCCTTTTCCCAGGGGTCCTGGGAAAAGAAGAGCAATAGTCACATGGCACCCAATGCAGTTCCTGATTGGTTGTTGCTAATTGCCAGTGTTCATTGTTATGCATTAAAGATGAATATAGTAACTTAGCGGGATTCTGTTTGTCTCGCTTTGTTCAACTGGGATTAGCACAATTCCCACAGCCAATTGCTTTAACAATCTCAGCATCTGGTGGTGTCTGTGACCATCATTTTCAATTCAATTAGTCTGTTTGGAGAAGCAGCACATGTAGCTTTCCCTGTTTACTGAAGGGGTTCAGTATGTTGACTTCCAGGCGTTTGATAGTCTCAACAGCAGGACAATGTATGCTTTAGTAATCTTTCACATCTGGTACTGCACTACTAATACCTGGCCAATAATAGTTTAATTTGAGGACGTCTTTGAGGATCAAGGATTGAATCCTAGGATGTATTTTAGTGTATGGAGCAGGAAGGTGATTGAATATCGTACATGATTATGTATTGCCCTACTTGTGAGTATTCAGGAATCACATTCCTGCTCTTCCATAATCTGATGGGTTCTCATAGAATATCAAGATGGTTGCAGAAACATCCCTCTCTCACAAACACACACACACACACACACACACACACACACACACACACACACACACACACACACACACACACACACACACACACACACACACACACACACACACACACACACACACAGCAAAACATTTCTACAGCATTAATTCTTATTCGATGTCCAACCTTGAAAGTTCCTCCAATAGTTCTCTCTAGTTCCTCTCAGTCCATCAGTGGAAAGTTAGTTTGGAGTTTGATTCGAGGACGGTGTAATGGCCCCGGTGTAGCCCTCATCTCCGGATGCGTCCCCCCGCCAGGTATTCCATGAATACTGATGGTGCATATCCAAAACAGCCAGATGCCAACACTCCGCATATCGATTTCCTTTCTTGACCCATTTCTTGACCTATTTGTGGCATGTGGGACTGGCAGCCAAATCATACAGAGATACCTAAAGTGTCATTTTGGATTGGAGGGCCAGATGTACATTCGAGAGGCAGTGTGCATCTCAATTGCTCAATGAAGACTTACGGCCAATCTCAATTCTCTATTTTACCCCTTCCCCTTGGTTTTGCGCGTGCCCGTGAGACGAAGGGCTATCTCAATTCTCATTTCGATCGAGGGGTAGGGATAAGGGCAAGGGGTAGATACCCCTTAAAACCAAGTAAGATCGGGAGCTTACTTGAAACCAAGGGGTACCCACAATACACTGCGCAACCGGCATCTTCAAGTTTGTGATCAACAATTGTCGCCTCTGGTGACGTGCAGCCAGCTAGCGACGATGTATGATTGACGTAACCGTAACGAGTGTTGTCTCAATTCATAGGGGTATGTTTTTACCCCTAGCCCTTAACACTCTGTTTCAAGGGCCAAGACGTAGGGCAAGGGGAAGGGGAAGGGGTAAAATAGAGAAATGAGATTGGCCGTTAGAGCAGACCGCGTTCAACTAGCGGCCATATTGGCTCGGCCATTTTAGTTATATATAATTAATCAAGTCAAATTTGGAGTTAGGGTTAGCGTCGTTGATCGATTACATTGTTCTGGCTTGCGCAAATTACGCTTACCTTGTTGTTGTCCCTGACCTGTGAAATGTCCCTGTGCCTCAGTGGTGCGCGGCCACATGCCTTGCACTCATAGCGTGGTGGTTGCTAAGATTCATGCAGCATAGTTTAGACTCGACCTTGTTGTTTTCGATTTGATTAAAATATTATCAGGCCTCCGTACGTTTTGCCACCAGAATTATAAAATGAACTAGTAGCCTAGACCAAAGTTGCATACGGTGTAGCCATGGAGTGTATTAACCTTAAAAATCGTAATATTGACACCCCCATCAAAATAGACCACAGTTGACTTCTTCTCTGTTCTGTCTACGTTTGTTTGTATTTAGTTTTTTCTACCAGTCAAATTCTAATGCCCATCCCTATTCGAAACCTCCTGGAATCCTTTGAGACCATTCACCTCAAGGTATTGTTTTTAGTTCTGCATTCCATGGCCACATGTCATTCCCTTTCTCTGTCAAACCTTCCTCTGTCTCTAATCACTGTCCTTCCCTTAAAGGTATTAAGGCCAATAAAAAGAAAGATGGACGGACAAAGGACGCGGTGGAGCCGATCCTTTGTATGCGCGACTGAAGACCTCTTAGGGAGCTCTGAGTCCATCTTACCTCACCTCTAGATGGTATTGACATCCTCAGGGCAGCTTCTGCCATCGACTGCATCCCTACTTTTATCAACTGCCACCATTTCCCATTTCAGAGGAAAAAGGTCCCCTGTGTTTGTGAAGTGGGTTATTACTTGAAAGTTATTTTGGGTTTATTTGAGGCCCACGGAGGCCGCAGGATACTGCTAGAAGTACGTGGAAATCAGGCGGTACGTTGCGGCGAGGCTCACATAAAAATGCTTACGTCACTTTGCAAATGAAATAAAGAACATCTCTGTACTGTCTCAAGGCATTCACCTGCTTGAAAACCAAACCTCGTGTAACTCAGTATATCCTGGTCAGTAACCCAATGCTGCAGATTTGCAGAGGAAACGGTTGGAGCTATATCTCCTGAGGCAGGTGTCGTAGTATGATTTGGCCCTGTATCGCCCCACCTTATCACCCCTTCATCCAACTTTTACTCTTCCTTGTCATTTTTCCCCTTTCTCCGCTTTCTTGAGTGATGGGAGTGCTGGTTATGGAGGCAGGGGTGGTGGTTATGATGAGGAAAGGGCCAGTGTTACTGGGAGAGAGGCTACTGTGGTTATGCGTGGTTATTGATGCACCTGGCTGCCAGGGCGAATTGTTCTGGCAGGAACAAGAGGGTTGGACGAGTTGGAAGTATGAATGATTAACAGGTACGTCTGTGACTAGGGGTTGATTCCATCCGCTGTGCCCACTGCCAGCATTTATACTAAATCAATGGATCAATAAATAACCAGAGCTGGTGGATCACAGCGTACAGGTCATCTGGCACCTCTTCTGGGTGAGTTTGAAATCAAAAAACTTTTTACCAAGCTTGTTGGCTGGCATTTCAAGCTCTCTAATGGCGCATTTCCACTAGCACGGCTCGGCTCGGTACGGCTCGGCTCGGCGCGCTATTTGCGTGTTTCCACTAACGCGCAGTACCTGCAACCGGGTACATTTTTGGTATCACCGCAGCCCTGGTCCCAAGCGAGCCGAAGCGTTACTAAAACGTGACGTCAGCCGACTGCCTTCCACTGATTGGCCGATGAGTGTCGTCACTGGAAGCGTCATAACCGCGCGACTTTTCAATAGTGTTTTGTCTCGCGGCCCGGAGTCTTCTCTGGCTCTCTTCTCTTGCCTTCTGTGCGGACAAAAGCCACAGGGTGAGCAGCAACACGATCGCCTCCATGTCCTCCATGCTGTCCTCCTCTGATGTTGTTGTTGTTGTTGTTCTGGTCTTCCGGATTTGTACGTTGCTCGGCGCCGTGTAAATGACGTCACAGCGGTTTCGCGCAGCCGTGTTATGACGACCCCGCGCCCACGTCGAGGAGGCACCAGTTGTAATGGAAACACAACCAAACCGAGCCGTGCCGAGCCGTGCCGAGGCCGTATCGAGCCGAGCCGTGCTAGTGGAAATGCGCCATAAGACTCCTGAGCTGGCCTCCCACTCGTCTCTGTATAGAACCTCATTAGAGAGACAACCGTGTATCGCGTCAGCCTCTCTGTGATGTTAACCCTGCCAGTCCAATCAAACAGCCTTCACGGTTCACCGGCCTCTCCATATTGATTGAGTCCTGGGTCAACACAAGGGGCTCCGTCGTCACTTGACCAACAGGACAAATGGCGACGGCCTCGTGATTGGGCACTCGAGGATGAGACCTGTGGGGTTACATGCAGACGACATTCGTTTTCATCAGCGATGCAGTACGAGTGTTTACATCGCCATTGATCTTTCACCATTTGTGTCAGCTCAATTCAGCGTGAAATGTAAAGTGACCGACCAGGTGCAGATGTGCTGTCCAGGTCCTGGCTGAACTGATTAAGGCAATTTATAATTTACATGCTTTACGTAAAGGAAGTGCTGGTCCAAAATCCCATTTCCTTAACCCTGAAGTGCACACAGAGCGCACAGCCATGTTGGGACAAACTTATATATTAATAACAATTAGAAACAGCCTGCTGATAATGTGCTCACATAAAATATTACAATTCCATAATTGTTTTTGCGCCACAGAAATGAGACGAAATATGCGCAACCTGTGCTTTTGAGACTGTTAATTTAGCATTATAATCCAATTTTTTTTTTAAAGCAAATATAATCTTTAAAGGTTTTAGGAGACCAATTTTATTTTTGCAATTAAATATAATTGAGATAAAAAAAAGTTTAAAGAGCAAATATATGAACACAAAAAACACTTTTTTTGCTGCATTTACCCCTTTTGCTCAGGCTGTCTACTGTGTCTACTGTGTCTACTGTTTCTACTGTGTCTACTGTGTCTACTGTGTCTACTGTGTCTACTGTCTTTCGCTGTTTGGGCCTTCTTCTTTGCCATTGGGCCATTTTATGAGGCCAATAAAACCACTCCATAATACTCCACTGAACATAATCCTCTGTTTATCAATGCAGTGATGAAAAAGAGTGCATTCACTTTCTTCTTCAAACACCATGAGAACGTGTGAAAAGATTTTCACATTGCTTACATCAAGTTTTGCGAGTCTGTTATCTATTCATTCGGTCAGTTGATCCCAAACCCGACGGATCAACCTGCTGAATTCCATGATCAAATGCATCTTTCCTCTGTGTGGTGCAGCGTGCGTTCAATGCAGTAGTTTAATCTGCAGGTCAGGGGAGAAAACGAGAGGATCAGATTGTGGAGTGACGCTTAAACGAGCCAATCTCTGTGGAAAGACTTAAGAACAAGAGAGAGAAGTCTGCCGCAGTAGGTAGAACAACATAGCAGGGATTACAGGAATGAGAGTGTAATGCAGTGAAGACATTCCATTGGTTTTATCCACCTTTTGTTGCAGCTTTGGGCCAGAATGGGCGGGCTTTATGCTGGATCCTATTGGACGGCTTGAGGATCACTGGGGGGCCAATGGTGGAGGGCCATGTCTGATGTGGGGGTATTCACCTGGGATTTGGGAATTGAGTGGCGACAGATATGTTGTTGTTCCAGCAGGCTGAGGTGAAGCTAGCATCTAATTAGATGACAGAGAATGGCCATATCTCAAAATACCTTTTCAGCAGGGACTCGCCTCGACTCGCGCTCGCCTCGGCTCGCCTCGACTCGGCCACAGTTCCTTTTCCATTACAAAAAGTACCACTCAACGTGGGCGGGGTCGTCATAGCACGGCGGTGCGAAACTGCGTGACACAAGGGATGTTCTATGCGCGACACAACACAGAACAAACAATGGAGGACATGGAGGCAGTGGTGTACTGCTGCTCGTTCTGTGGGTTTTTGTCACAAACAAAGCAAAAGAAGATAGTCAGAAAAGGCTGCAGGCGGCGAGATCAAACACAACAGAAAAGTACAGGAGAGTTTTGGAGCCGTACAGCAGTATGAAGCCGAAGTGAGACGAGTGACGACACTCTCTGACCTTATCAGCGGCAGCAGTGTGTCGACGTCACATTTTAGTACCGGCTTGACTCGCTTGGAACCTCACCAGAGCAGGTACTAAAATAGTACCTGGTACCAGGTACTTTCCCTAGTGGAAACGCAAAAAGAACCGAGGCGAGTCGAGGCGAGTCGAGGCGAGTCGCGCTGGAAAGGTGTAGTGGAAAAGCGCCATTAGATGACAGAGAAATAGAGCACATATCTCAATATAGCCTTTGAAGGTGTGAGGGAATGCAATTTTTTTCTGATCTCTGACATGATATACCTCTACTTATATCGTGACACTATCTCTTATTCTTGGCACAAGTAATAATTAATTAATGATTTCTTGATTATGAATTTGTGTGTGTGTGTGTGTGTGTGTGTGTGTGTGTGTGTGTGTGTGTGTGTGTGTGTGTGTGTGTGCGCGCGCGCACCTCTCGCAGTGGTAAGTGGGGAAGGGTATTCATGCCAGCATTTCCCCCGTCACTTCAGAATTTATTTTACAATCCAAAGTGTTGATTTATAAATGTATTACCTCTTGATAAATGCTATACTGAACCCCAAATGCTGTTACTGAGCTAACACATCAAAGTTAAACATCACATCAATGTCAACCACCCACAGTTACATCATATCCTGTGTGACGGTTGGTAGCTCCTCCCCATACCGTTAATCCATACCGTTAATTGGTTTCTTTAGCTCAGGACAGAATGCAATGTTGCCTGGAAGCAATGCTGGAGGCGAAGACTCCCATGCGGTTTTTTTCCAATTTGGGATCATAAAGTACCATCTTTTCTTCATCCTGATCCCATTGGATGACCAAAAACTCTCAATATATTCACCCTATGTTCTGTTCTAAGTGTCATTGGGAGGAGGAGCAAAAAGATGATTCACCATGGACTGATGATGAATCTCTATTAAGATAAATATCATGACCACGGCCAAGTCCAGTAACACAGGACAGCTGACAGCTCTCCGCAGATAACACACAGGTAGCACGTGTCACAACTTGGATCCGTAAATAGCAGGTCGTTTTGCCTTAATTAGAGCATTTTGTTAGACGATGTGCCGTGCTAAAGGAGATCTCTGGTTCTCCCTGCGTTTCTGCGGGCGGGGTGTAATTTGTGTCAATCATCCTCCCTATTGATTTCGAGTCTGAGCGGGAGAACGCAACCATCGGCGGGGTGCGTTAAAATATTCACCTCCTCACTTCCCTGCTCGCACGCCCCTCTCGTACACCTTTCTCGCACGTCGCTCTCGCACGCCCCTCTCGCACGCCCCTCTCGCACGCCCCTCTCGCACGCGCCTCTCCCCCCCCCCCCCCGCTTTCGATGTCCAGAAGGAGCCCAGGGATGAACCTGTGGATTAACTATAACTCCGGAGAGGGGCGCTCTGGCCGGCTTTGTGGAAGGAGACATCCACCATGAATAACCAGCACGGACCAATCAGGAAGGCCTTCCGTTGATAGAACACCACGAAAATCAAATGGAAAAAAAGCCAGTGTGCAACGAAAGGATGTAGATGATTAGGGAGTGTGATTGAGAGTCTCTATGAGGGCTTGACCTGCTCCCGATTTTAACGCAAGAAGCCTCTGCCAATCAGCCGATATTCTGGGGGTTATAGAAGTCGCACAGTCGCATCGCAACGCTTTTTCATGTCATGGTTAATTCAACAGCTGCCAATCAATGTCTCATCATTATTGTATATCAGGCTTGACTCATACATGATTCAGCATCAATCCCACAATATAGAATAGTGGATATGATTGTCCACATCACTCTTTCCAAGCAACCCCCCCCCCCCCTTCTTTACAATGTCAACATCAGAACATTGGGGTTTAAATAGCACAGAAACCCCCGACTTCTAAAGCTTAGTAGAAAGGCTGCTTCTTCAACCTTTCACGGATTTAGCCTGCGGCTGACGAAAATGATTCATAGTCAGTTCCAAGGCATCCATACCTGCTGTCTTTGCGACCGTTACTCATTGAGTCTGCACGGTCCGGACCAATTCATTATACAGCTATGATTAATATGAATCCCATTTTAAGCACGACTGTGTATATATATATATATATATATATATATATATATATATATATATATATTATATATATATATATATATATATATATATATATATATATATATATATATATTTATATATTATTTTTTTTTTTTTTTTTTTTTCGATGGACATTGTTTTTTAAGAGGTCTTTCTGTGTTTAAAACATGGCTATTGTTCATTTGTTCTGCTGTTATATATTTACTGGTTTCCCTTTCCCAATTAATGTTTCTCCATAACAATTCCCCCGCTTGGTTTATTTTTTCCTTGCCTTTCTTGATTTGTGCAAAAACAAAATGTGCTGTTCCGAACCAATCACTCTCTGTGCTCCAAACCCAAGATTCCTCCATTTATATCAAAACTGCAATTTTGATGGTTGTCGGAGTAAAAGAATAAAAAGACAGACAATGACAATCTCTAACTCCTCAGTTGTTATTCCAATGGCCATTAAAAACGTCCTTGATTCAAACCATTTCTTTGGAAGCTGGTTCAGTAAGTTTGTTCACAAAATTTAAACTCAAGTTGGTAATGAAATCCGTCCAGTGTGAAACCGGCTGATTGTTCATATCCAGTCCCCAGGGGCTGGATATGAACCGTTGGTTGTAATTGTAGATAAAGATGATCTTACTCAAGCTGTATAAAACCTTCTCTGGCGTCTTGACCTTAGACTCCCTTCAGGCTCCTTCTGTTTATTATTGTTTCCTGCTTTGTGTCTTTTTTTTTTTCTCTTTATCTTTATTTACCTGCTATTTAATTACTTATTTTTATTTTCTCAAACAAGTTGCACAGTGAATATCAATCAGCCAGTTTCACACTGGACGGATTTCATTACCAACATGAGTTTAAATTGTGTGAACTCCCTTAAAGGGCTCCCAAACAAACCAACACTTACTATCTACCGCACTTAGACTATCTACCGCACTTAGACTATCTACCGCACTGTCTCCTCTGTGACAATCTCTCTCCCCTCATATATAAAGAGCTATATATATAATGGATATAAAGTATTATATATTTAACACCTTCCTTCTTGGTCTCTTGCTATTTTAGAGGGCTGTTAAAGCATTGAAGTAGATGTTTAATAAGACTATGGCCGTGAGTCACAGGACATATCCCTATTTTATAGAGAAAGGAGGTATGAAGGAATATAGCACTATGATTGTTCATCCATATCAAGTCATAACGTTTGACGAGATATTCTATTTAGTGTTTAGTGCTTCATTCAGTCTCGGTATGTCCATTAAATGTCCTGCCAGAGAACATAGATGTTCTCTAACTAAAAAACAGGTATGGAGCAGGGCATAGGGCAATGACACATTAGCAATACCAACCTTGATGATACGCGAGTCATTTAATTTATATTATGAATTGACCTTCAACACTCAACACCCAACTGGTGGCCTCTATAGTGTGGACGGTGAATTTTGACTCCAGAAGGTCAGACCTCTATAATTACGTCCACTAATCCATCCAGCCTTCCCGTTGTTCTTGGCTGCCCTCAAAGAGCTGCATGTCTCTTTTGTCTGAGTCTCTCAGCTCGTCTCGACAGCTCGTTTCGATCCTGTCCTCCCGCTACGTCCCACACTGTTGATTAACGAGGTCCAGCGCCTCCACCAACACCACCCGCAACCATCAGTATTTAGCCTACAGGTCCTGCAGGGCTTACAGGTTATCATCTCTAGTCCCGTCTACTTGAATGCCACACCAGGCCACGCCGCGGTTGTGGGCTCCTTTTTTCCCTTCTCCTAGTCGAAGCAGGAGGGGGGCAATCTGAACAAAAGCTCCAGCTCCGTCCCAGCGTGGGGAGAAGACTGAAGCCTTGAGTCGAATTGAGCAGCATTCAATCAGCGGGTCCTTGAGCACGAAGTGTGCCTCCACGGGCAAGCCACCAAGGGACGACATTAACTGAGCTCCAGCCCCCCCCTCTCGAGGGGTCTCGGGTCTTGAGCTGAGGGTCCGTAAGTGTGGGGTGAACCCCATGCTCCAGCTTCCAAAGGGATCGTTAAAAAGGCTCTTATGGCTGACTGGTTTGGGACCATTTGTCAAAAATCTCCTTGATACTTTCGACGTCATCCTCATCACAGCACCAGCGAACTCACAAGCCACCACATGGACATTACTAATGGGCTATTTTCTAACAACTTCATTTGACTGGTTTACTTTACTTGGTTTGCTTGTTATGCTCTTTAGCGGGTTAATGGTTAAGGGGTGTTGTATAATGTGGTCTATGAAGACCTTACTTGGATTAGGTTAATACAAATACAATTGAATTGATTTGTCATTCAGAAAAAGGTTCTTCTTTTAGGAGTGAGATTATAACCCCAAGGTCACAACCAAAACTAGGATCACAGCAATCAGTATAGGTAGGGCCATATCCCATATCTCTCTCCCAAGCAGGTTCCTGCTGGGGATTAGATGACTACAGTTCTCCCTGTCCATCAGACAACTAAGGCCAAGCCCCCGGGACCGAAGGTCCATCGTATCGATGATCCATCAGGGTTGATGTCTACTTGGCAATCTGATGGACTGTTCAGTCCTTTGATTCATTAGTCATTTGGAAATCGTTTTTTATATTCAAAGGGACTTGTAGCAAATTCAGATGCTTTACAGGTAATTTACGAGCAGGGGGTTGGCATCGTTCTCAGGCCCACAGGTTTGGCCTAAACCCAGAATGTTTCTGCTTGGCGTCCACCTTTGCTTTTGCTTTTGGTGTGACCAAACTGATGCGGATTCAAGAAAGCCTCTTTCCTTTTTTCGCTGTAACGCTCTGCTGTCTAAAAGCAATGGCTCAAACGCGTGTTGTGCAAATATGGCTATCTGCATCATTCACTCGCCAAAAGAGTCATGGAGAAGGACCATTGACAACATTGTTCCTGGATTTGCATTCTCCATTGGTCTAATCTGGAAAAATATCAATGGTCCAATTTTATAGAAACCAGGTTGATGTTGCAAACCACCAATTTATTTATACAGGTTTCTGTACCTGTGCTCTATTCTATTAGAAAACTGTTGATTTTGACAGTTCCCCCATTAACATGGTGCTCTTCTGTAAACCAAATATATTTCCTCCTTTTATGGGCACGCCTTTGCGTTCCAACTTCTGCTGAATCATTTTCCCCAAACTCTCCATAGTCCAATGGTTCACACGCCATCTCGCTCATCCCCCCTGACAGTTGTGCCTGACGCACAGTGAAAGGATACCAGAGCAATGCCATGGATTCAGGCGTCTTTAGTCACCCATTTGTTTGGTTCCCTCTGTAAAATATGGATTTATTGTCTACCAGTGTGCCTCTTGGCTTCCACCAGACTCAATAAACATAACAGATACACAGATTACAAACCACACAAGGCACTGCTCACACACTCGGCCTGTGGCTACCCAGTACATATACACAGGTCCACGCACACGCCAAACAAGAGACACCAAAACAATGAAATAACTGAGCTGTAATATATGTGTTGTACCTTTGGCATAGATGAGATAACACAGTTAACTATATAAATCAGTACAATGTATACACTGTTATAATTCATGGTCTTATTCGTGTCTGCTCTCCACAACGACGTCAAACATAAAATCAGTGCAACAAAGAAGGATTTAAACACGTTTTTCTCTTCGAGGTACATGAGTTGTTTAACGAAACTCGAAACTAAAGCAATCCCTTCTACCTGGTCAGCTTCATTTGGGAGAAGAAATGGGATGATTGATTACCCTGCGGGGCCATCCTTTAAGTATTCCACTATTGCAAATCAAATTCTGAAAGATCAATACTATACCTTTCGGATACCTCAATGACTTAATCATACCCTAATATCCCAGTTCACCACCACGTACACAATAACATTCTCGGCATTCTGTCTATCAATATTTAGCAATGAATATTGTTCTGTTCTTCATTTGCCACACTGGCTCAATCTACAATTTGGAGTGAAATTGACATTGGCAGACTCCTATAAAGGACAATATTCTATCCTACTATCAATATATTATAATTAAGTTGAGCAAGATGCTTAATCCCCTTCTCCTTAATGACGTTCAAATAGTATGTTGTAGGTCACTTTGGATAAAAGATTAAGATACACACCTTGTGAAGCATTACTTCTATTTGCAAAGGGGATCTAGTCCTTATTATTATCTGAGGGTGCTAAAGGTAATGTTGGGGTAAAACCCTTGTAGGGTGTTACGGGTTCACATCAAGCGCCTCGATGCGCGCTGTTTAGAGCTCTGAAGTCACAATGTCCCGGCATGCAAGAGCAGGAGGAACAAAGTACAAGCAGCCGCCATCCCCATCTGTGAGGCTCTGCAGAGGTCCAGTTCATCCACCATCCGCGGTTGGGGGGGTGGTGGCAAAAGACCCGCCGCCAGTCTATTTCATTTAATTCCAAATGATACAAAGCCAATGCATTTCTTTCTTCGTTCGCCTTGGATGCCAGCGGCTAGTTCGTCTTCATATTATGTATCTCCGAGCTCCTGGTTGACACTTGTATTTCCTTTAAAGGTCATTATGTATTGATTATTGATGAGCTTCGGCGATAGACTGGTGTGAGGCGGCCATTCAAGTGCCGCCCTAAATAGGCCAAATATGGATTGATTCAGCTGCTCGCTGCAAAGAATGGCGTGCCCCAGAGAGGGTAGATCTACCCCCCCATACTGTGTAGAGTCTACGTCCAAGCTGTATGTCAGTGTGTTTGTGTTTGTGTGTGTGTTTGTGTGTGTGTGTGCCACTATTCTGGCCAGTTATTATCCACTAAATCATTCAGAATGGCAAAGAGTTGTCAGGCCCCTGGTGCTGTTGATAGGAGGGCCCAAGCTAAAGGAAACACATTTTATCCATCTTGGAAGAAACCCCAGCGGTCTGACCAAAGGTGGCTATGAAACCCCAAGATGGGCGCGGCAACACATGGCATGACTGCAACATTTCTCACATTTATTTTTTGCGTAGTGACATCGACTTTTGGGAATTTAATTTATTAAATTCAATGGTTTCACGTTGACCGCTTTTGGCTACAAAGATATCTCCATAATGCACATAAAACTATGGCAGAAGTCAACACCGTCGTATCTACATTAAATATCAGTTGGTATATAGGGCTAGGCCATTTTGACTAAAAGTTTAATCTAGATCTTTTCCAACTAAAACCAGAATTTTCAGCAAACTAAAATGACAAAAATATATGCACCAGCGTTGACAGCATAATGAACCCCTGCTTTCTTCTGTGTGAATGGGGACCATATATTTTGCGATGCAATATGCCACCACATTGTATTGGCCTCCCACTGGGGGCCTTTCTTGTCGTAATGAATGACTTTTGAAAACACTGCTGCCAAGGTAACAGGCTTTGTGCAGGCGCTTTGTGGCTTGGACTGGCATCTCTTTGTGCGACACACACCTGCCATTCCACCACATGTCTCTCTCGCAGGTGCTGGAATAAATGGGTGGTATTCCCCATAAATGTCATGATATTTTTTATGTGGGAGTCAACGTAGTAGAAAATAAAATTATGGATATATATATATTAGTGCTGTCAGTTAAACGCGTTATTAACGGCATTAACGCAAAGCAATTTTAACGGCGTTAATTTTTTTGATCGTGCGATCTAACGCAATTTTTTTTTTTTAATTCTTTGGCTCAAAACAAAGAAGCAGTAGCCGGCCTGCTATGTTCAAGGCAGTATGTTTGTATGTTCATCCTTTAATTGCACTATAGGTTTTTTTTTTGCATTGTCCTGTTTTGATCAGTATAAGCCAATGTTGTTATCAATAAAAAAACATTTGCACAACGCAAGCCGATGCACTTCTCCATCTTGATAAGAGCATTAAAATGGGAAAAAATTAATGGGACAAAGAAACCAAGGGATATTTAGCATAGAATTTTTTTTGCGATTCGTGAGTTAACTATCACATTAATGTGATTAAATATTTAAATCGCTTGGCAGCACTAATATATATATACATATATATATATTCTAACACCGTGGCCATTGCAACGAATTGATGACATGCAATGACATTTTGCGCATGTGAGATACAACTTTCAGCTGCAATTTGATTGCGTCTGAAGATGACTGCTTTGCCTCATGATTGCTTTTCGCTATTGCATAAAATAAACTGCTGTGATTTGATCAGTGCATGGACTGCAGAGGCTCCCTGTTTCATGTTGTTCGTCTGTTGTAAATCCTTTGCCCTTTCCAGGGTTCTTGTACAATTACCAGAACATTCTGGTAGTAGTTTTACGAATGTCCTTCATCAAAGGTCTCCTATTCATTCTCGATGCAAACCCTATTAGGGGTATTTAAGAATTTCGTAAGGGACGTCTGTTTCTCTATAACTGTAGTCTAGCGCAGTGACGGGGGCTGCGTGTGATTGCTGCGAGTGTGTCGCAGGAGGGCAGTAGTAGAATACGTTTAGTTACAATGGGAGGCGTGTAAATACCCTGAGCCCCTCTCCCTGTTGACCCCTCCCCAGACAGTAATGTCACATACTAATGGCAGCTATTGGTTTGGAGAGAAAAACCAATAGCATGATCGCCTCACATAGACAGAGACCTAACCCTGCCTCGGCAGTCACAGGTTCTTTCGCTACACTTTACTTTTTCACTCTTCGCAAAATATACAGATGCTTGCCTATGTGTGTGTCTGTGTGTCTGTGTGTGTGAGAGAGAAAGTGTGTGTGTGTGCGTTTATGCAAGCCCAGCAAGATGGATGGAAAATATATAGTGTATGCAGGCATCCATCCATCCATCCATCCATCCATCCATCCATCCATCCATCCATCCATCCTCTGTTTAAATGTCCATACATTAAAATCAAACTTGCTTGAACCTCAAGCAGTCTCTACTGACTACAAGTCCAACAGGAGGCGCGGTCGCCCAAATGTCCATGGAAGAATCACGAATCAAAAATGTCCGGTATGCATGAATTCAGTTTCTCTGACTTTCAAACACTCTACACTGTACGAGCTCTCTATGAGCATCCACTTCACCGCTAGCCTGTTTCAGCCAATCACTCCAATGGGGGAGCACTAGGAAGCATATACTCCCTTCATGCTAAGTCAGTCTGCTAGTTTCAATGTACAAGATTCAAAGACAGACAACGCATTCTCTTTCGTGATCTCATCCCGGATGGTTCCATTTTTTTTACGTTCTTTGGATGGGGGTTTCCATGGTTATACCACAGAACTGTAAGAATTCACAATACAAGGGATTCTGAAACAACCTGTAACCCAATGACACCAGTTAGGCTGTCCGCCCTGCCCTCACCAGTCAGAACAGCCAGGATGAAGCCCGCCACATGCTAGTCCTGCTGGCGTCTTTTCTACTGAAACCCTCTACGAACCACCTTCACTCCTATCCCGTGTTTCAGAAATAGACGGGTTATACGCCTGTCCTCTTGTCCTCTGTCCAGGATACACGCTACTGCTAGGGGCAGCCCTTCAGGTGACTAAGGCAACTATTTTGTAATTTGACAGATGGCTGTTGCTGTTGCCTTTGACACCTGGATTTCGCTCCAGAGATTAAAGGTTTATTATATCCTATCTCATCTTTTGTCCAAAGCTTCCTGCTAGCAGTTGACCACACTTTAGAGTAATGATTGTCAGTATGCAACACTGACCAATTATTTCAGCTAAATGTCCCTAAATGCCACGATGCCATGTGGACCAATCAGCTGAGGGTCTGTTGATAATGTCTGTGACATGATACCAGCAACATCACGAGGACAGCAGACATACATCACAAAAACCTCTTCCGTTGTCCACCTCTCTATGTTAGAGACTCCATTTAAACCCCTGTGCCTCTGGCTCGAAGGGGCACTCTTACCCTTTAGTATTTCCTGGAGAGTCTGCAGAGTAGTTCTGCTTCATACGGTTGTTGGGAAATAATTGCAAAAAGATGACCTCCATGGTTCAACCTTTCCACAAAATCTCAGCAGAAACAGAGTTGATTGCAGTCAACATTTTAGCTTTTTTGACAACATACTATGAAGCCGTACTCTCTTACGTTAAATAATTAGCATGCTGTTCACACTTCCAGGTTCAGGCATTAGATTCCTCTCCATGTTAAAGGTCCCATATTATGCTACCATGTTGGGGCCTGATTAGCAGTTTTAAGCCGTTTTGAAAATCTGCCTCTAGTGACATCAAAAGTGGAAGTGGGCGTGTCCACCTAGATGTGTGCTGGATAGATCAGTCTATACCAGCCTAACCAGTGGACTGTAGCCAACGTTGCTCATCTATCCGTCACACATCTAGGTCAGGGAGTGACCTGGTGGCCCGTGGGCCACATGTGGCCCACATCCTCACTCAGTGAGGCCCGCAGATATTAAGAATTTAATAAAAAAAAATGTAAATAAGGGGCGCAAAACTCTTTTACACTGCCGAATATGCCCGTCTTATGCCAGCCTTTTTCCCGGCATGGTCCGTTTTTTGACACTGACCGAGGGAGTATACCGGCTCAATTTCTCTTATACTGATTGTGCTTATGCTAACCCTTACACTGTATTAACCAGTGGTAGCAGAAGCAGTATTGCGTTGTGTTTGGCTTTGTGGTGCACAATGGCGCCCCTCCACACAGTCCATCAGACGCAGATCTCCAGGGGGGACGAGCCATTCTCCACTCATTACGAGTGGATCTGCTGGGCCGGGGGCAATTAGTTTACACATGCTGCTCCATAATGACTGCCTGTGTATTGCGGGCTCCATCTCCGCTGGCTGTGTCTGTGTGGGGTTTTCCGGTGTACATCATAATCCTGGGACCTTATCATCAGCAGCACCTTCGACCCCTTTAACAGGATAATAGCGCGTTAAGGTCGATGTCACCCCAGCTAAGGATCCCTGCCATCAGCACAGGTGATGACGCTGTTACGGGGGTGTTATGGGGGAGTCATCTCTATCCAGCGCCCCGTGTGGTAATGCACCACAGTCCCCACTCCCACCTCCCCTATCCGGACCCTGTTCTGATGGCGCTGGGGTGTGTAACATGGGGGGGGGACGGGGGGTAATGGCTTGGCTCATTCAAAGGAGAATCCCACAGCAGACCGGGTTTAAAGGTCAATGGGACAGACTGTTCTCTCGCTGTTGCCATTTGTTGAAAAGCACATTGTTTGTGTTATGTTAAGATAGATATTATGTTGGATTAACTTTCATTGGTGAATACTCTGACCAATGATGTGAAGGCCCTCTCTCTGTTGACAATAGAACTGGTATATGTTAGGTCCTATGTTCTCTTTGTGTGAGAACACACTCGTTATGTGTATTTAAGTACACTATGTATTAGCTCACAATTAATTTAGAGAAACCTAAACACTGTTGAACATTTATTCTATTAAATATGTATTAAACATTATCCAACAATAAAGATTTAAACATTTTACCCATAGTCAATTTGGATAAGAAATATTATATTCAAACAGATTAAGTTTAAATTGAAATATGTGTATCCCAATGAACTAATCCTAAATATTAAAAAATAGATATATTCAGAAAATACACAGTATGCAGAAAATAAATGTGCTACATCTTCTACAAAACTGCCCACACTACTTTAAGTAGAATTGTTTCAGCTCCCCCTGATGTAAAATGCTATAATTACTGCAGACAGAGTAATCACTTAAATGCAGTGGTTCACAACCATTAAAGAGCAATTAAACCTTTAACTAAAATTAGACTTGCAGTGAGATCTGTGCCAGCCCATAAGAGAGCTGAGAGCAACCTTCTCAAGGCCAATGCATGCTTGGCCAACAGCAGCACCTAACTCTATCTTCGTTTGGCGATCTGCAAAGAGCGACGGGACTGCGTGCGGCCGTGCACATCCTACCAGTTGCAGTATGCAGCTAAGCTAGCTTTTGATTCTAATATACACTGAAATCTTCTATTGTTCTAGGTTGTAAACGTTGTACACTACAATAGTGTACAAAATAAAGGTGAAAATGGGTTGACTTTTACCCTTGGAATGTGTTGACAGTTTGTTGCGTAGTTTGTGCAGAGGCATACAATGAAACTTGTTTGCAGCATTTTTTAATTGTGTGTGAGCGAAGGATTCCGAAAAACCCGGCCTTAAGTGTGGCTTCAACAAAGGGGGAGGGGAAGGGGTAGAAATGGGATTGGGCCTAAGACTCTCATCAGCCCTCAGGGTGAACCAGGTCTGCTCACCCGGTCAGGGTTTGTTTAGTAAATCATCCTTTACTTATTGCACAGCTTGGTTAAATACTTGATTTTAAATTATGGCTTTCAGCGGTTATTTATATTTCTGACTGCCGCCATGAATAACTATCGACACTATTTGAAATCATAGGATATCAGTGATACTTTTTCCTTTTTCATTTTTTGTGATTCATTTCAAATCAAATAATTAATTTCTTTAGTTATTAGCCGTGTAATACGCAAGATAATGTACTGCAAACTGGTCATTATTGCGAATTAAACCTTCCCCGTCGTGTCAGTGTCCTGCATCACCTGAAAGCGGTTTATTATTTTCCAATATGGACTGTCTCCTTGGGCGTTATCCCTCGCTGGCTCACAGAGAGCCGTTATTGGTGAGGCGGCGGGGAAAACTCCTCAAACCTCTGGAAATTATGAATACTCACCACATTCTATTTACTCATGCATTCCACCCCCCCTCCCAGCAGTAGTGTTCAGAATGCCTGCATGTCCGTTGAGCCCCCCTGTCCTCCCCCAGGTCCCCAGATGACTTCCCAGCCAGCCAATAAATCTACCAGGTGGAGGTTTATGCAGGACTTCTAAAGTGTCGTTTTTCATAATGTGGCCGGTAGAGTGAGGATCCAGACGCAGGAGATAAAACTCTGCCGCTATGCTTATTTTTTTTCCGTTTATTGGATAGGTTCGTATCAGCACTAAACACACACTCATGGAGACATACACACACACACACACACACACACACACACACACACACACACACACACACACACACACACACACACACACACACACACACACACACACACACACACACACACACACACACATGCAACGCACACAATGCTCCTGCAATGCTCATTTCTGGCTGTGTGTGTGATTTATAATTGAAGAGGTCTCAGGCGAGGGGGGCCGGGGTGGTGGAGGGGTCTGGTCCGAGCGACCCGCCCGGAGCCCCGGGTTCAGACCAGAGATACCCGTGAATCACTCTGGGGGGGGGGGGATGGTTTCAGAACCCAGGACCCCCACGGCCCGGCTCTGACCCTCGGTAACGTCATCCCGCTGGCTCACCGACCGGCTGACACTGATGGATGCCAGCGCGCGTAATGAGCCACAATGAGCGCCGATAAGAGAGGGCTCAGCGGCAGGAAGCAGGACTGGCCAGGCGGGGCGGAGGAATACATCAAGGGCTGCTTGTGCACCCCTACAGCTCCTATCTTGATGGGTGGCGTAATCATAGGTGACTGCTCTCCATATTTCATACCTATAGAACTCCATGGACTATGTTTAGACAGCGTGGAAACCTGGCGCAGGATTCCCTTTTTTTTTTTTTTTAAGTCTGAACCCGATTATTTTATTCAACTGCACGTTTCCGCCATAACATGCACCCTCCTGGATGAGTTTATTATCTTGTCTGTGGGAGACCTCTCCTTGGTGCACAATTATCCTAAGTCTTTCCTGTTTTGCTGGACCAAAACAAAGTAATTAATAGGTATTAATGAATCATAATAATGAATCACGTCATGTAACAGTGAAAAGACATGAGCGTCACAAGTAAGGCTATATCTGTAGCGTATGACATATCTCATCTTAGCTAAAAAGAACTGCACTTCAGATGTTATCTTCATCGTCAGGACACATTAATCTTTCATCTTGATGTAGTCTGAGTTGATCCAATCTGCTTTCTAGAACAAACAGTGGATAATGGGGACAGTGGAATATGCCAAAGCAAAGTGCCAGGATGTCAGCTTGTGTACACATGAACCCTTTGTAGTGTAGTAGCACTAGATGCCCCCTAGCTGTCAGGAAATCAATTCACAGCGCTTTGACTAAGCACGCACAACTGGGACGCTGAAATCGGCATGACAGGCAGGGATTCTTTTTTCCTCGTGCATGTGTTTGGTGACAGCCCCGATAAGAGTAGGTTCCCTCCCTGTGTACTGCAGATCTCTCCCTGCTTTCCACTGAATTGGAACAGGATTGAAGCGAATGGATTGTCTTCGGGGAAGGAAGCACAAAGTATGGAGCAGCCCATCGCCTCAGTCAGAAGGTGCTCTGCCCGTATGTGTTTGGCGCGGCTAATTAAAGCCCTGTTACCACAAGACCACACTTGAGCTGTAAAGTAGTGCTGCTCCAGGCCCCTTCTGTTGTTTGTTGAAGTTGTGTAAGTGTGTTTGTGTGTGTGCGTCAAATGTGGACTATGTAATTGTCTTGAGTTGAATAAATATGCTGCAGAGGTCTACTCTGTCGGTTTTTTATTTTGTTATTTTGTCCTGGGTGTTCAAATGATTCCTGACAACAGGGATGAGGCAGAAACATGTTCAGAAGCAATTCCAAAAATATAAAAACAGCACAATGCGCTGCGAAATCTCTCGAAAGAAAAATCAACATTGAATGAGTGTTTGGAGCCTGTGTTCAGGGAAGGACAAGTTCATGGCAGGACATCGCACCTCAAATGATGGGTTCACCCACGTGTTGTTCCACATTCAGAAGCATTGTTTTGAAGATGTTTTAATGAGCTCACCGATGACGGCAGCGTCGCTACAAGTAGACCTCATAATTCAGACTTTGCTTCTTAAACTGCATCCTTGCCCCAGTATCTGAACGTCTTTCATGTATATGTTTTTGTTATTGATTTACCATATTACTGAAATCAAGCATATTTTTTCCTACACATTTAGTAGAGTATGTGTATAAGACCATTTTAAATGCTGCTTCAATCCTCTTCAATTGTTTGATGTTATGGTCTCACATGTATCTCTGAGGCTAGTGGCAGAAAATAAAGTACATTCTGGAAGCTCTGTTACAACAGACAACAACCTTTGACTGTACACGGTAGTAGTCTCTCCTGCCTTCATTATTCTGCTACTCAGGGTGAAGATCAATATAATTTCCGTTGCATTTATATGTTGTTTGTTACTTACCGATATAAACAGTGACATTAGAAATACTACAGACGGGACTGTTTAAAAATGGATTAATACAAATGTTATTTGAAGTGCAGAGGAGCGCTGCATGAACATTTAGTTATTTTCATAAATGAAGGCAAAATCTTAATAAATCGAGCATCTAAGAATTATAATTGAAATACACAATGTTGGCCTTTGTCTTGCTTACAGGCAATTAGTTTACACCGGGTTTCTATTTATCTGGCAAACTAAAGCTTTTATGGGTGCAGAAAATCCTCGTCACGATTGTTGCCCATATCAAACGGGCACTAACAAAATTTGCAACCATTAACAACTAATCACACATCAGCCTTCTTCATTCTTGAAAACATGTTAACTGGCTTGATTGCACTTTCAAAATCCCATTCCCTCTACCAGGTTACAACAAATTGCAAAGCCTATTTACAGGACTGTACTGAACACATTCCACTCACAACACATTCCACTCACGTGTTTGGCAACACGCTCTCTTGTCCACTATGATATATCATTTCTTTAAGGTAATTAAAGTACATTAATTTGACTTGATTGTCAATATGAACAGTTAAGAACTGTCATGAACTGGTTAAAGTTAAGGGTACCATTACTGGGCATTTGACAAATTGCATTTGTGGCAGCTTCTATAGCAGCTCCTGTTCTTGGATAAACCCCTGTGTGTGGTTGTTATTGTCTGAAATCCTTTCTTGACTGGCGGGCAGAGCGCTACAGGTGCCAGAGGCTTTTGTAGTTCGATAACCAATCGACAAAGTGATTTACTTCCTAAATCCCATTGCACACAATTAAAACGGACTCCCTGGAATGCACAATCATCCACTTTGATGATGCTGAATTTATTAGAGGACATGAAAAGGGTTTGTGGTTCGCTGAAAATCTTTGAACTCATATTTTAAACTTTAAACCTGTTAACCGGGACGGAGCAGAATCTTTTGTTTAGGGAGATATATTCCGTTCTCATGGAAAGAGAATCATTTCTTATTGAGAGGGACATATTCTTTCCTACAAACATCTCACATGAGAATGGTAAACATTCCTATTCTTTGTTTGTTCCCCAGAATCCAGTGAAGTCCTGATCATGGACGGTCTAGTTTGTGGGCTCTGTTGACCACATGCTCATTATTTCGCACCACCCCATAACGTGCCCCTTCTCGGCCACACTTGTTTTTATGAAACTACCGTATGCAAAAATCCAGAGAACCCGAAACTCATGTAGTGGTGGGTTACTGCTGGTGGACGGTCTGCCTGGGTCCAGACATTTATATACAGATCGTAGGTCACCTGTGTCGACTTTTGCCACCACAAGTTCCATACATTTTCCTTCGACACGGCTCACGTTGAAACATAAAAACAACAATATCCACTAACAGCAGACATGAAATAAGGCTTGAAAATAAGGAGCCCGTCATATGCTTTGCTTCCAGCCATGACCTCGGGGAAGATCATTACGACGGCTCATAATACATCAAATATACCTTTTGGTCCTGGCGCTTTGGTTCAAAGACATTAACTATAAAGTGAGTGCATCATTGTTGGATGAATAGCAAGCGCAGCCCCAGTGGGAATGGAACCCTAACCCTTGCAATGTCAATGCCTTGCTCTGCTAACTGAGTGAGACAGGACATAGCGGGGGTACGCAGTGGCCTCCTAGTCAGTGGAGCTTGCTCATCTTTGATATTTGCTGAAAGGGATTCTAATCAGATGCAGTTTAGATGAAATGGTACTCATGTACTCTGAAAATGTTTATTCATTTATCTATTTCCCTGCCTTGTTTGCGGCGTAATATAAGTTATGGTTGACTGACTTGAGAGGTTCTCAGCTGAAGAGCGTACGTCAGCTGCATGGCATGTAGCAGCTCTCCTTAATTAACGGGTTGGCACACTCAGAAAAGCCGTGTTGATGGCAACATTTTGATATACAGTGCAGTCCCTGAATCCCAACACATGAGGGAAGAACGTGTGCGTTGACTCCTGTGAAAGGAATATTTGAATAATCAATGGGCACTAATTGACTGTGCGCATATCGGCAATGGTTTACCCTTTCGGAAACACTAAATTAGCAGATGCAATCTGTCAATACATGCTAATGAAGGATGCAAACATCTTGATCTGTGTGCTGTATGACTGAATTCACATGTGTCAAACTGAATTCATACAGGGCCTGTTCCAATGCCTGTTTGGTCTGTTTTCAATGCTATTACTATATTTTATTTAGTAAGTGTACCCTCATCCAAAGCAACTTGCGGATAATTGTTTGATAAATAATAGATAGGTAGGAAATGTTAGTAATTTAGCTGCAGGCAGGGGTTAGTGCATCTTGATCATGCAGCCGTTCAAACTAAACCTTTTCGGCGAGCCACACCTGCACTAACCCCCCCCCCCCCCCAAACATCTCTAGATCGAGGTCCTCTCGTTGCTCTGGTTTGAAACCAACCGCTTGCCCTCACAGTGCCAGTGCTAACTCTGCCCGTCCAAAAGTCTTTCCTGACACCGTCCCAAACTCTCCCCTCGTCTGACTTAATAAACAACAGCTATTTTTTGACGTTTGCACGTGGCGCATCTCACAGCCTCGCCGCCCCGCTGGGACAAACAAAACCCAGAGTGTCTCTGCACTTATACAGAAAGAGAGATGGCTAACGGAGACGGAGGAAAAAAAATGACAAGCGCGTATCAGGACAAAGTGGGAGTGAGGAGGTGGACAGGGGGAGGGTGGGAGGAGTGAGAGGGGTGTGGAGACAGAGCTGCACTCTCCTGCTCCACCGTCTTGGGCAACAACAGGCAGTTGCAGCTGTCATGTCGGCTGTTGGCTGCCGATGGCACGCCGCTTGGTTGCGTTTATTATTTAATTTGGTTGGTAGGCGGGGGGGGGGGGGGGTGAGAGGAGGACAGGGGTGACAGTAGGATTCATGACACGTACGAATCACCAGCTGTTCTGCCAACCCCAACTCCTCCCTCCTCCCCTCCCTCCCCCTCCTCTCTCCCTCCCCTCCTCTCCCTCCTCCCCTCCCTCCCCTCCTCTCCCTCCCCTCCTCCTCCCTCTCCTCTCCCTCCCCCTCCTCTCCCTCCTCGCCTCCCTCTCCCTCCTCCCCTCCCCCTCCTCTCCCTCCTCCTCTTCCTCCCCCTCCCCCTCCTCTCCCTCCCCCTCCCCCTCCTCTCCCTCCTCCTCTCCCTCCTCTCCCTCCTTCTCCATCCTCCCTCTCCTCCCTCCATCCTCCTCCTCCTCCTCCTCCTCTTCCTCCTCCTCCTCCTCTCTCCTCCTCCTCCTCCCTCCATCCTCCTCCTCCTCCTCCTCCTCCTCCTCCTCCTCCTCCTCCTCCTCCTCCTCCTCTCCCTCCCCTTCCCTCTCCCCATCCCCCACCTACCCTCTTCCTCTTACTTCCCCTCCTCCTCCTCCTCTTCCTTCCTCTACCTCATCATCCTTGTCTTGCTTTCCTCCTCTTCCTCCCCTGCAGCCGAGTTTAGAGGACAACTCAGCAGGGCTGTCATCTGGTAAAAAACACATGCACACACCAACGCATACTCCACATGCTCACACACACACACACACACACACACACACACACACACACACACACACACACACACACACACACACACACACACACACACACACACACACACACATACATGAACACATAAACATTGTCAAGTTCGCCTGGTGCATGATAACATAGAATGGCGACCTGGGAGGCACTGAACGGGTCTTATTGAGCTGTGGACACACACACACACACACACACATAGAACACATAAACATTGTCAAGTTCGCCTGGTGCATGATGACATAGAATGGCGACCTGGGAGGCACTGAACGGGTCTATTGAGCTGTGGACATGTTAACCAGGGGGTAGAGTCCAAGAATCAAGTCTACCAGCGTGGTGTCCTGCAACGTTTCCTTGATAATAAGCCACACAAAGTAAACATAAGTAGAAGATTAACACTATTGTTTACCATAGAGTGGCTTTCCATGTGTTTGAGTGATGAACAGTATATATTTTATGTTTCACGTGTGTTATTTAATCAAGTGAATGTCACTAATATTTTTCACTCTGCTATGGTCTTTATCCGGTCCTGGTTATTGAAACAACCCCACGAAACGGTTGAAAGACCTCACAGAGTCTACGTCTTCGCCCTTTACCTTACGTCCACGGTATAGATGATTCGAGCTGTTACACAGTTGTCCAGAGACCTTAGATCAAACAGATAGCAAGGCGTATGGAAACCAAAGAGTCAGAGGAAGAGAATTTAAATGTACACCAAATAGACTATAAACTAAGTCAGCACAGGCTTGGAAAAAAATCGGATAGGGAAATAAGACAGGGTCTGGTATATCTTGTTGTACATGTTCAGATTCACCTCCTATCCGCATAAAGCTCAACGTTATCATTGCCATAAAGAATAGGCCCTGCATTCCCGAGCGTGGATAATTCAAACATCCTGCTTTTGTGCTTTACAATCCTCCTCTTCAAGAATTATTATAGCCTATTCTGTGCTCGCAATTGTACCACACTTCCTGTAGACAATCATGTCCTTTTGTCTCTCCATGTTTATGTCGCAGAGCAGATTTAGCACAAAAAAACACAAAGTGAAATTACAAGGTAGCTTTGGCAGGGCTCTCCGCGACAGAACACAGCTCCCCGTGTGACGCGATGCAGCTGAACCGCGGGAGACGACCCAGTGTCATGTTAGCTAACCCTAACCCTTCTCTCTGTAACCATCGCTACTTTAACACCTAAACATAACCACCTCTGTAACCACCCTGACACATAAACATAACCACCTCTCTGTAACCACCCTGACACATAAACATAACCACCTCTCTGTAACCATCTCTACCCTGACACATAAACATAACCATCTCTCTGTAACCATCTCTACCCTGACACATAAACATAACCACCTCTCTGTAACCATCTCTACCCTGACACATAAACATAACCACCTCTCTGTAACCATCTCTATACTGACACATAAACATAACCACCTCTCTGTAACCATCTCTATACTGACACATAAACATAACCATCTCTCTGTAACCATCTCTATACTGACACATAAACATAACCACCTCTCTTTAACCTTCAATATCCTAAATTATAATTATAACCATCTCTCTTTAACCATCTCTAAACTAAGGCCTAAACCTAACTACCTGTACCAAAGTACCTGAACCTCACTATATCTATTCTTATGCCTAAACATTACCATCCTAATACATAAACAGCCTGTAATAATACATTTTCCAACCTTTCGCTCAATATAAATCTTGCAGATGTGCGTAGCAGGACTGCCTCTGTGGGTCTGCAGGTCCATAAATGATGAGCAGCCTAGGGGGCTGTCCCATAGGTCGTGTCTCTCTCCGCCTGACCCGCGGATGGAGTGACAGTTTGGAGTGACAGCCCGGATGGCAGTGGCAGCGGGCGCTCGCTACGTGTAATTATTCTACATAAGTGAACTGCTGTGTACCCCGCTCACTCATGTGAGTCCATATCCTCCGGCATGGAGCTCATTTCTATCTGCTCCGAGCTCTCCCGTAGGAAATAGTGTCTCATCCATATTTACCTATGTCTGGGTCCTGAGCGAGCTCAATTACCGCTTTGACAGCCGTTCCCTTTCACGGAACGCCCCGGAAAGGTGGAAATCAGCGGCGGAAAACTCCTGTAGTAATCGCTTCCCACCTTCGTCTTCTCTTTTAAGAAGAAGCAGAAGTTTTAAGAAGGATTAAGGGGCGAATATAAACCCAAAATATAAACAACAGAGATAGCGCTCTTGGAATGAATGGGCCAATGCTGCTGCTATTGTTTACGTTTATGGCGCGGCACAGACGCACTGAATGCGCCTTGGCAGAATTTTGCCAAGTACTAACCCGTTGCACAACAGTCAATCTGACAAAATACATTGGGAAGTTAGGTTTTATTGAAGCCAGGAGAGACGGTCATGATGTTCTCCCCGGCCGGTGTTTTTCTTCTGCTTCAATGGTGTTGATTGTTCTTCAGGCCATAATGAAACACAGTGCCTTGTGTTGGGCTCTGTTGAAGGAGGGCTTTTAGTGTGTGCTGCTCGGAGACTCCCAGACCTCTGGCCAGCAGGTCTCTGATGATGAAGCAGTTTGATGTGACAGCTGTAGGTGCACTTGGCTGGTTTCATCTGACTCGCTCTGGGTGTTTTTGTGGTGGCTGGAATTATAGGTCTGTTTCATGCCAACAGTGCGTAGAGTGCCCAAGCTGTCCTAATGAGACCCCCCCATTGGAAAATCCAAAAAGCAAATTCTGTAATGTTTCCCACCGATTTCTGAGAGACTGTTGGAGTCCAAACCCGCTCAGGATGTCGGGGATATGACCTCTCCGGAACGGTTCTGATATTTTTTGCCAAATGCATCAATCCAGTGCATAAATAGACTGCAATTTATTTTAGACAACCTTCTTAACTAAATTCACCCCCAGAAATGTATTTGGACCAAAAGCATTTTAATGGCATATTTATTTTAGCCAATAATATTAGCATACTGTGAAAGCAATATCTGTAGCAAGTGTTTAAGATGAACATACACCAACTATTTTCAAAAAATAGCAGGTGGGTTAGACCAGGGGTTTCTAACAAACCTTTTTTAATCTGATACGTATAATGTAAAGTGGATTGGATTATGACACTATGAGCCTGAGCTGTTGAAGTACGTTAGAGGGGTTATTTTGCTATTATTATTATTATTTATTCAGGTATAACAGATGGAACAATAGCTTTTTAATGCCAATAGTCTTCAATAGTCTTCAAAAGTTGCTGCCATTTGAAATTCCTCTGCTCACTCGTGCCTACATCCTCCACTGTAAAGGGCCCCTACATCCTCCACTGTAGAGGGCCCCTACATCCTCCACTGTAGAGGGCCCCTACATCCTCCACTGTAAAGGGCCCCTACATCCTCCACTGTAGAGGGCCCCTACATCCTCCACTGTAGAGGGCCCCTACATCCTCCACTGTAAAGGGCCCCTACATCCTCCACTGTAGAGGGCCCCTACATCCTCCACTGTAGAGGGCCCCTACATCCTCCACTGTAGAGGGCCCCTACATCCTCCACTGTAGAGGGCCCCTACATCCTCCACTGTAGAGGGCCCCTACATCCTCCACTGTAAAGGGCCCCTACATCCTCCACTGTAGAGGGCCCCTACATCCTCCACTGTAGAGGGCCCCTACATCCTCCACTGTAGAGGGCCCCTCATCACTGCTCACGCCTGACTACCCCACAGTCGAGGCCCTAATCCTCCACTTGTAAGAGGACCCCTACATCTCCCACTGTAGAGGGCCCTACATCCTCCACTGTAGAGGGCCCCTACATCCTCCACTGTAAAGAGGCCCCTACCATCCTCCACTTGTAAGAGGGGCCCTTACATCCCTCCACTGTAGAGAGGCCCCTTACATCCTCCACTGTAGAGGGCCCCCTAACATCCTCCACTGCTTGTAGAGGGCCCTACATCCTCCACTGTAAAGGGCCCCTACATCTCCTACTGTAGAGAGGGCCCCTACTCTCTCACTGTAGAGGGCCCCTACCATCTTCCACTGTTAGAGGGACCTAGTGGCTCCCTGATGAGCCCTCCACTGATAGAGAGGGCCCCTACATCCTCCACTGCGTCGAGGGGCCCCTCATCCTCCACTGTCGAGGGCCCTACATCTCCACTGTAGAGGGCCCCTACATCCTCCACTGTAGAGGGCCCCTACATCCTCCACTGTCGAGGGCCCTTGCCTGCGGTCAAGTCGTACGGTAAGCAGGATAGGCCAAAGGTATCTTCTTTATTATGATGCACTTAAGCAACAGATGCCTTCTTCATCACGGCAATGAGGAGGATGATGGCAATGACAACGTGGATATTAGTCAACAGAAATACAGGCAGCGGCCTGTTAGCTCATTCGCCGTCTTGATCGTTTATCTTTTAAGCTGACATGCAACATGCATTTTTTTTAACACATAATAGACATGCTTTGCTTCCTTGGGGACAATGATGTGATATCCTGATGTGCTATGGTAGTGACGGCATAAATGATCTGTTTTACAACACAACAAATAAAACATCCAGATGCAAAGAGAGACCATTTGCTTCCATTGCCAAAAACAAACCCTCCTCCCCCCAGGAGAAGAAGAAGCACATGGCCTCGCTTTGAGGAGTCCATCTGAAGCCCTTGAGGTGTGTGCACAGAGCCGTTCCTCTGACACGTCCCTCATCCCTTTGTTGTTTGCAGCATCCGGCTCGGCTGGAGTAGTTTGTACACCAGACGCTGCCGCAGTGCTGGGAAAACACACTTGTTTCAGGATTATATTGTTTGTGACAGCGGAAGTTTTTTTTCATTGTGGTGTTGTTTTGTCTGTTAGAGTTTAGCTCTGGGTAAAGGGAATATATGAACAACCAACCAACAAACTGACAGCCTTTTGTACGTTCGGCTTCACGTCAACCATCATACCTATTCCTGCTCTATTCTGAAGTTCTGTATGACGGTGCCTGTATGTAACCCGTCTCCACCACCACCTCCACCACCACCACCTTCACAGTATTGCGGGACTAAGCTCGGGAAGAGCTCGCCAAGCGGCTGATGTGTGTGTGTTTAGATCCATGACCACTTCAGTTTTCAGCTTATGCTGGCGGCTGTCAGACCAGTACAGGCCAGAGTGGAGCTGCCACTAGCTGGCAAAGACAGTAAGATATGCATGGAGGGCTCCTGGTGTGTGATTATGCACTTGATATGCAGCCACTCATGTTGAAAATGAGGGTCCTTCACTTCAATTCAGGAGTCAAGCTTCCCAAAATCTCTCTCTCTCTGTCTCTCTGTCTCTCTGTCTCTCTCTCTCTCTCTCTCTCTCTCGCTCTGTCTCTCTCTCTCTCTCTCTCTCTCTCTCTCTCTCTCTCTCTCTCTCTCTCTCTCTCTCTCTCTCTCTCTCTCTCTCTCTCTCTCTCTCTCTCTCTCTCTCTCTCTCTCTCTCTCTCTCCCATCTCTCTCTCTCACTCTCTCTCTCTGTCTCTTGAGCTCTTCACCACCTGTCTGAGCTCTAATCACCACAATGGCACAAAAACGCAAAGCCTGGCACACACAAACACACACACCCCAACACCCCCCCCCCCCACACCACACACACACACACACACACACACACACACACACACACACACACACACACACACACACACACACACACACACACACACACACACACACACACACACACACACACACACACACAAATGAACACACACTAGCACGGAGTCTCGAGAATAATCTGCAGCCAAAGCGTGTTTCTCTGTGCTTCTCCAGCCGTACGCCATCAAAAAGTGCCTTTCTCCTCCCCTTCTTCCTCCTCCTCCTCCTCCTCCTCCTCCTCCTCCTCCTCCTCCTCCTCCTCCTCCTCCTCCCCTCCCTTCCTCCCCTCCTCCTCCTCCTCCTCCTCCTCCTCCTCCTCCTCCTCCTCCTTCTCCTTCTCCCTCCTCCTCCTCCTCCTCCTCCTCTCCTCCCTCCTCCTCCTCCTCCTCCTCCTCCTCCTCCTCCTCCTCCTCCTCCTCCTCCTCCTCCTCCTCCACCTCCTTCCCCTCTCCCTCCTCCACCTCCTCCTCCACCTCCTCTACCTCCTCCTCCACCTCCTCCTGTCATCTGCAAGGGGGCTGGCGTTTGTTGCCGGTGTTGTTTGGGGCAATGAGCGTCCTGGTTGTGTGAGAGTACACAGGCCTGGTAATTAGCTCACCCACATGGTGGGCTCCGGCCTGACCCTGGGGTCCCCCTCGACCGTGGCTCTGAACACCGAGGCAGGGGCACGGGCACGTGGATGTTCATTTCCTTTCATTTGAAGGCCGGTCTGTTGTTTGTTTGCACTGTGTTCCCCCATTATACTGGCACAATGCATAAAGCTTTTAAATATACCCACACAATGAAATCTAATGTTTCTGCCCACATGAGAAAAGATTGGTGTTTTTGTGAAGGTTGGTTGTGAAAAATACTGTGTTTTTTTTCAATGTTTTCGTGTATGTGTTTATCCATCTGCCCCGCTCCACCAACGACCTGTGTTTGGTCTTATGTAAAACACAATCGGACACAAAGACCCTAATCATACGCTTGAGTCTTTAAGTGTTGTACATGTTTATGTATAGGTGTATGTGGATGTGCATACATATGTTCTGGCTCAGAGTCTGACAATAAAAACATTTAACTGCAGTTTCTGACCTCAGCAGCATCACAAATGATCCTTTCGTCTTGATTCCCCCCCATCCTCTTTTAGCACTTTTCTCTTAGTTAAGTTTAGCTTCCCCACTCTCTCTCTCGCACTCCCTCCATTTACCGCATGTCCCTGTCATCCGTGACTATCTCTAGCCTCACCTCTAGTCTCCCTCTTCAGCTTCCATCCATCCATACCGCCACAGCCAAGGGCTGTCATTCCTGGAGGTGCAGCGTGCTGCACCCAGATCCCCCCCCCACCCCATCAAGGAGCTTATTGTTGTCCGTGGTGTTGTGAACATTAGCAGGATTAAAGGCCCCACTCCGTACCCTCGACGCTCAGACACATCTCACGGCCCGTCGTCCAAAGGGGGGCTGTTTTATGTAAATTGATATTATTTGAGGCATTGGAACACAAGAGCGAGGCCGTCTCCGGCTTCCTGGAACGAGCACGGCGAATGTGGAGAGCGGGACATCGTAATCACGCGAGCTTATGTCCCTCACCAGAGCACAACATGACATGGTCCGCCCGAACCGGCAGACAGGAGAGCTCCCCTCGAAACGACAGCAATCCCAGAGCAAGCACAGGATGAAACACGCCATGTCTCAGTGAGGACGTTGGCGCCCATGACAACGACCATAAAGCGACACTTCCACGGATTAAACATATAACGCTTTTATTTTATTTTATTTTTTTGGTGCAGAGCCACTCGGACCAAAGCATGATGACATCTCTCCAAATATAGAACATCCCACATTTGTTTGCAGAATTAACGACAAATGCTACACATAAGATCCACAAATAAACCCGACTATGAAATACGATTGCAAACACGATACAAAAGACATTGTCGCATGTGTTAGTTTACGTCAAGTTTCTCCCCGCATCTCTGCAAACAAACTGTCTGAGATTGGTTCATGAGAGCAATTATGCAGTGGACATAATTGAGGTGATGAACTGTACAGAGCTAAGTACAACTCCCCCACACACCCCCCCTGCTGATCACAACTGCACCCCACACTGTGTGAAAGTCGTATACCATGTGCTAGAGAACATTTGAGGGGAATG